>BMAV01022036.1:103652-128572 GCA_019973955.1 Trichonephila inaurata madagascariensis
ATTTGGGATCGCGGCACCTATTACGTGTGCTGCCCTTGACGCCCACCCATCGACGCCTCCGTTTGGAGTGGTGCCGTGCACGAGGAAACTGGACTGCAGCGGAATGGAACCAGGTCGTCTTTAGCAACGAATCCAGATTCAATCCCAGCAGTGATGACAATCGTGATCATGTGTGGAGACCCCGCGGTGAACGCTTCAATCCTGCCTTTGCTTTACAGCGACACACCGCTCCCACAGCTGGTGTGATGGTATAGGGTGCCATTGCCTACAATACACGGTCTTCCCTAGTATTGATCCGTGACCGCCCAGCGGTATGTCTATGACACCCTGAAAACACATGTGTTTTCACTCATGCAACGGCTCCCAAGAGCCATTTTTCAACAAGACAATGCTCGGCTTCATACTGCAAGGGTGTCACAAGACTGTCTCCGCACTGTTACTACCCTTCCTTGGCCTACCCGATCCCCAGATTTGAGCCTATCTGAGATCACTTGGGACGGCGAGTTGGACATCCCACGAGTTTGAACGAATTAGAGGCAAGGTTACCGACAATATGGAACGAAATATCTTAAGACATCATACAGAACTTGTATGCCTCTATGCCCAATCGTATCGCATCGTACATTCGCGCTAGAGGGGGCTCAACAGGGTATTAAATCCTCCGTTCTTTTGCCTTTTTCTCTGAAATAAATGATCTTTTTTTCTTTGATTTTCTAATCATTTACTTATATCAAAGCAGTGATTACGTATGTAAAATTTCGTTTCATTTTGACGACTTCTTCTTGGTGCACTAATTTTTTTGTCCATAAGTGTATATAGGATGTTGTCAAATTCAAAAAAGTGATTGTAGGCGGCATGAGGCAGACAAATCAACACAGAACCACGTTTTGTCGGAGTAATTCACAAAAACAATTATGAAGGGCCGAGTGGAAGGAAAAGAGGCAGTAAGAGGTAAGAAATACATTTCTCATGGTAAAGCATGCTTATAATACGAACCACAACTCGAAGTCAGAAATGCAACGACAAGGGATTGTCACAGAAGTTGCAGCCGCGGGAGCCATAGCACAGCCGACACCGAAATATTGTCGCACGCCTTCAAACAAAGCCGGCGATTCATGTCACGAGATCCTCCACCGTCTCATACACAAGCGAGTTCAAGTGTCACCAGAAGAGGACATCCAAGGGGTTGAATTCCATGGAGGCAAAACAACAGATCCAATCCACCTCCCAGGTTAGGTAGCATAGAGGCGCAATGGGCGCTACTCTTTGCAGCAACTCCAGGAGAAGTAGGAAATATATATACGTGTACGTTTCTTCAACCCCACCACGGCACTCCAAATCCTCTCTTTCGGTAAACCACGCTCCTCGTCTGGCTCATTGTCCCCCTTACGATTATTATTATTGCAATTCTCAACGTGTTTTGAGACCCCATGATCTGTGTTCATTTGTCATCCCCATGCTGCCTACTATCACCCCTACGAATTCGGCAACATCCTGCATATACTCAACTCGGTGGCGCAACAGTCCATGAGGGCCAAGGCCTACTGTGCGCAATTCAGTTGACGTGACCTTGGGCTCTGAGGTGCATGAGCAGATGTTCCGATCAGGTGGTTAGTCTGACGCGAAATCATAAATATATATATATGTGATGATTCGAAACAATTTAATGTAAGAAGTAAATAATTCGTAATTTTAAGAAAAGACATGTGAATTAAATTGTGTTGATGTCTTTCTTTTTTATCGGAATAATATTGGGTAAAAATATGAAAAATAATAATATAAAAACTTTACAAAAATATGTGTGTGGATTGTTTAATTAAAGATAAGATTTTATTAAATTTGCTTAAAATGAATATTAAAATAGAGTGTGTAAGCTGTTATACTAATACATTACGTATATGGTAATTTTTTTTGAGGAAATTGTATCTTATAAAGAAGTCTTTGCACTGTTATAATGTGTAAAAACCTCTATACTAATTCGATAACTTTGAGGTAAAATTTTATTTCCATTTTTCTGTTATATGTTCATATTATTTATTTACATTGTTTATTTACTTTACATGTGACGCATTAGAGTAGGGGTCTTCACCCCGTGGCCTACGGGCCACGAATAGCCCACTGAAGACATTTTAGTGGCCCTTCATCTGAATCTGAGGCAATTTCAGGAAAACTTGCTTTGTCTTCTTTTTGTCGAAAAAAAACGCCATTTTTTTCTGCTATTCTTGGTATTCAAAGTATTTTATTGATATGCCTGATATCCATTAGAGGTAAAAAAATTTATAAAGGACGAATTTTTCTAAAATTTCATCGTATCTTAAATAATTTCAAATATAAAAAATCTGACTGTGCATAAAATCTCAGAAGTTTTCAGAAGAAAAAGTGGACTTTTATCTTTAACACACAAAGTATTTTAATTCGACTTCCAATTAGCGTTTTTGAAAACAATATATACATATATATATATATACAAATCTGTCACACCATGTCTTCCCTTAGAATCAGTTGTAGTCATGTAAAACAAACGCACACATATCTTATTTAAATTTCCTGACTACATTATTATTTTGACAGTCGTGTGGCCCGCGGAACACTGTAAATTTATTGATGTAGTCCGTGGATCCTTGTGGGCTTATTGATATGGCCCTCGAGCGTTAAAGGTTAAAAACCCTCTAAATTAGAGCATCCCAGTGGTAGTAGAATTTGTAAATTGGCTCAATGACGAAGATAATATCTGAATCGGTACCTCTCTGGTCAAACTTGGAAAATATGCCGAAGACAGAAGCTCATATCGAGTTAACATTAAACAGCCAACACTTTTTCATTTTATACCTAGCGGAATCAGAATTTGAAAAAGACACTTTATATATACATAATTTAATGCTTAGAAACTTACGTTAATTTCTTTCAATCGATTTTTTTTAATAATACATCCAAAACTTTCATAACGATCCATTAAATCCTTTTCGATGGAAATGAGTTATAAAAACAAGAGGGTTTTTTTTCAAAATTAAAATTTTTTTGCATAAATGTAGGTAGTTTTTTGAAAAGACAAGGGGATCTCACAATGCAGATTACGCTGAAACAAGTTTATTAGTATTGTAGATTGATTGTAAAATGGTGTCATTTCTCTCTCTCTCGGGGAGGTAAGGAAAGATAAGACGATTTGATTGGTTAATTTTCTTACTTAAGAATCTACTTATTATTTAAGAGTTATTCTTTTTAGTTAGAATTCTCTCTCTCTCTCAGTAACTTTTAAATATTAGATGTCGTAGTCGGAAGTAAGAAAACTTTTTATATATACGACACTCGTGGCACTGCACTCTTTAAACTTCTACCACAGGCCTCTAGCTTCGGCAGATTTAATGTGTATTAGCCCATCTACTCGGCGGCTCTTCAGGGAACTCGCCGATGACGCGATCATGGCCATTCAGCTACTGCGATCACATGAAAGTTATCTAACTATTCATTGTATGTTGAAACGCGGGAATCAAGCTTGTGATTTTTCCCTAGATAGTTGGATTTTCGACCAATGAATCTTTAATAATGTTTTATAAGATATTATGTATATATTATATTATCTCAGGATAATTATAGTGTTTTCTGATTAAAGAGACCAAATATTCACTCAGGCTTTTTATTTATTTTCAAAATCGATCGAAACTTTCACTTGAAATAGGTAATACACAGAGAAATTGGGAAACAAACCAGTTTTTTATTTGCCATTTTCCACATTTTTTTTTAATGTGTTGAATGTCTATTAAAGGTATTGTAGCTAATAACAAAAAGAAATAACCTTCTTCATCTTTTCCTCGAATCGTCCACCCACTGTGAACTTCAAACATAACAAATATTGAATATCGAATAATGAGAGAAGGAATTCGATGAATACCAAAGTCGCCATTGCTGAAATTGTCGATCAGCGTCACATGACGTCGAGGTAAATTTCAAAGCAGTTGGTAAAATGAACTCATTTCTTCTTCCAACTTAATGGGAATTGGTTGAGATCAAGAACAGAAAACACTTATGATGAACCTGGTTTTTCTCAGTTAAATACAGTTTTTCTTAAAAGCTGCTTATAATGATTATGAGGATTAACTTCTCTGTTAGCAACTTTTTGGTTTTCTTAATCTGGAAGTATTTCCGAGAAGTCATATGGAAGTACATACACGTTTTTATTATCTAAAATGATCCTGACTGTTTTTATATATTTCATTCTAATTTCCTGTTTCATTAGAATAACTCTAACCACGTAAGCCATTTAAATAAGAATGGGTTTTTGTTGAAAGTGCTCTATTTGGATTTTACTTGAAGAATCATCCCCCATTTCATTTATACAAATATTTCACGATGTACATTACGTATTTTACAATCAAATTTCAAAACATTTTAAAATAAGATGTTAATGCTACCGATGGAAACTGTTGCATATGTAGAATTATTTAATTTTAAGAACTTTTTTAGTTTTCTAATATGACTTAGTTTGATCCATATTCCCATTACATTTTGAAATATAATTTATATCCAATAATTCTGTGAAACCAAATGAGTGACTTTTAAGAAATATGTGGGTTAAAATAAAGAAAAAGTTTTCTTTTTTGCGATTAATTGGAGATGTAATGAGAGTAAAAAAAGGAGATGTGCTCTATTATGACTTTTATGGTTAAAGAATTACTTTTATATTTTAGGTCATGTAAAAAGTATTTACAAATGTTAACTTCAGAAATCTAGGAATTAACAAGTAATATAAAAAAAAAAAATTTTAAGTCATTTCCTACTTAGGTCAACAAAGAAAATTTTTATTTTACTTACTTTTTATTAAATGGTTACAACTAATATAAATATGTATAAACATATGACAGAATCGCAATATTCAGTGACAAAATAGATAGCGATTTTCCTTGCAATATTTTCCATTTTCCTTTCTACAGTCAGTCAAAAAAATATTGGGACACACGACCACTTCATAGATTTTTATCGCAATATTTTACTTAAACATACAAATGAAACCAAAAAAAAAAAGAAGTAAACGTTATTTTGTTAAATACAAATAATAATAATTTGAACAAAACTCATACATTAATGCAATTATGGTTAAAATTGAAAATAAAATAAATCGAGTTGAAAAATGTGCTCAAAACAGTATTAGGACACTTCTCAATAAATCAAGAAAAAAAAATTCAAACTTAGAAATTAATATCTTGTTGGGCCCTCCTTGTTTTTTATGACCTCTCGAAGTCTATTTAGCATGGATTGGATCAATTTTTTGCAAAATAATCTATCGATTTTGGTCCACTTTTCGACTAAATATTTTCTCAAATCCTGCTTGTTAGAAATTTGGTGCCCATATAGTTTTTGCTGCAAATAATTTAACACATGTTCAATGGGATTAAGGTCTGGACTTTGTGCAGGAGTTTTAATAACTCTAGGGTAGTGGTAGAGGACCCATTACTTGCAAGTATCTGCAGTATGTCACGGGTCATTATCTTGGTACAATTTAAAATATCCTGATTCCCAGCTTGCTCGCACTTTGCTTTAAATTTCGCTTGAATATGTCAACATAGACATATTTATTCATTATACCATCAATAAAATGTAAGCTCCCGAAACCAGAGCTTGCCATGCAGCCCCAGACAATTTGGTTATTCCTTCCATATTTGACAGTAGGTTGTAAATTTTTGACATGCATTGCTGTATTTGATTTCCACTAAACTTTTTACTTGCCATTCGATCCGAAAATGTTATATTTGCTTGCATCAACAAAAATTACATTTTCCCAATATTCTGTTGGCTGACTTACATACATTTTAGCAAATGCCAACCTAGCTTGTCTTGCTGATGTAGGGCTTTCTTTGAGGTACTCTGCCATGATACTTAAAACTTTTCTGACAGTTTCAGGATTTACTGATTTCCTGAACCTACTTTTACATTGCAAAGTCATTTTTACTGCACTAGTTCTTAAATTAATGCGTACTTGTCTCACAATCCACCTCTCTTCACGTTCATTAAATATCCTTGAATGCCCTGATCTTTGCTTGTTTTCAACACTGTTTGTTTTCTTGAACCTGTTAATGATGTTAAAAACAGTAGACTTACTCAATTTCAATATTTTTCCTATACAGCGAATTGATTTCCCCTCTTTCCAATGACTTTTTACGAGATTTCGCACATCAACCAATATATCTTTGTTTCTCGCCATTTTTTCTATAAATAATCTTATCTGTTGAAACATTTTTGTTTAAACTTCTAGTCTAAAAAAGTAGTGTGTAATTAAATTCTATTGATGCGCTGTATATTTGTTAAATTTCTTATTTCAAAAGTGTCCCAATACTTTTTTGACTCCATTGTGCCTTTGAATTGAAAAACTAGATCAAATTATAATTCTATAATACTAATAAAATTTTCCTTATATACTGTACACCAAATGTTAAAATATTACTTAATTCATTTTGTTTTTGTTTTAATGTGATAAATATTTTTATAAATGGCTTTACAGTTATACATGCCAAGTGTCCCAATACTTTTTTGAGTGACTGTATATAGGGTGTTGGACTATTTTTTGTTTGTTTGCTACTATTTATTCATTAATTAAATTTAATTATTCTAATAAGACAGTATAGTAAAAAATAAATCCCATTCTCAGAAATTAGGTCATCACAGGTGTGATTCGAACCCACGATCTTTGGATAAGAAATCCAACGTGCTATCCATTGCGCTACAGGGACATAACACACGAGTAGTTTTCATTTTTATACATGGTGTTGAACTATTATTTGTATGTGTGTGTTACTATTTATTCAATAATGAAGTTTTAACTAATGAATTAATATTGAAAAAACTGTATTAGCACCACTACAAGTTTAATAAAATGTACTTGATCTTCAATGGATGAATAGAAAGTATTTTACTAACGATTGAAAATTTATAAACAAGTTATACATATATGTATAGAGAGAGAAGTAAACTAATAGTAGAAATGTAAAAATGTAAAAAAAAAAATTGATAAATTTTAGAAATTTTTATTGCATTTATAAAATAATTCACACTTAAAAAATTCAGCTGTACGAATACAAATTTTAAAGGAAGTATTATTTTTTTTATTAAAGAAAAAAAGATATTTTTGTGCTTTTATTTTAAACATTTTTTTTTTTTACAATTATAAGTACGTGGAATTAATGCTATAGAACTAAATACATATCTAGAGGGAAATTTGTCAAGTATGTGAATAAAAGAATAATATGTTGTAAATGAAATATTTTAAATCAAATAAAATTTCTAAATCGCATTTATAAGTTTAACGCACATTATATGATGAATTATTGATTTTATTTTGATTGATGCAACTTGCATAACAAAGGAAAAGAAGGAAAAAAAAACGCCTTTAAGTATACTTAAAAATAAACAGTTTTTTTTTTTTGTAAGAATTCTAAAATATTTTGATGTTTTTTTTTATTTGTTTTTCATAAAACACATTAATTTAACAAAGAAGCAAAATGCACAAGGAATTCATGTTTGAAAGTTACACAGCTATTTTTATTTCAGTTTCTATTTTCTAAGAAAAGTAAAAGTGCTTTTTTATGTATGATTTTTTCAATTGTTATCTCATAGGAACCGGCGTAAAAAGACTGCAAATAATTGAAAATGCGTTTTTGATACATTGTAACATAATCTTTCGCCAGGTCTCTTTCAAGTTCGCTTCATTCTTTTATCATACGCATAAAAAGCTAAGCGTCTAGCCCCGAAGTCCAAAGGTTGAGGGAAATGAACCAATAAAATGAAATTGAAAGTATTGCCATACGGTTGAACTCTAGTATAGCTGGGTATTTAAGGTAATACTTCAGGATTTTAGTTGTCTAGATAATAAACTCTGAAGAAATTCATTGCATACTTATACTTGAAGTTTATTTGAGTGATGTAGAGGGCGTGAACAGAATTGGGAGTTGAAAGTGCCATCTTTATGATAAAAATTAGAAATCTGTTGGTCTTTTTGGTTGTTTCATCTGTTGGTTTTCTTAGAATGTCTTCATCTGTTGGTTTCGGCCTTGTATATGCTACGGTGTAGATTTTATATACAAGGTGGACCCTTATTTATCGCATTATGATTTACTATAATTTATTTCATGCAATATTTTTTTTTTTGAATCACTGCATTGAAAATTAAGGGATATACATAAATAAAATACTCAACTTTGGGAAATTTAATCCGTTAGAGCTAATAAATTAAATTGGTACTTTTTAAAGTACCGTCAGTCCCACAAAGGTCTAAAATATTCTCATAATACGAAAAGACCAAATGACTTTTTTAACGCAGTTCTAACTCTTAAAAAAAAATGCTATATAACCAAAGAACACTAATATTTTGCACAGCACAAAATATTTATTTTTAAAGATTATTAAATTTTTAAAATTTATTTACTTTTTTACACATAAGAACAGCTTTTATATATAAACTTAATTGGATGATATTCAAAGAAACAGTTTTTCTTTTTTCATTAATGCACAACAATTTATTACACTGCATACATTTTGAGTCAGGTTTCGATTGAATGTTTTTAAAGCATCATCCTAGGGTAAGAAATGCTGTATTACCTTAACATGAACTACTGCATCTTGAGTCTCATTCAGTCTCTTGATCGTCATCTTAAGAATCTAACGAAAATTCCAGCAGATTATTTGCTGAGACTACTTTATCTGGAAAATCATCTGTTAGAACATCACTGATTTCAAATGGTAGGTTCTGTAATAAATCCAAAGCCTCTTGAAGACAGCTTCTTTTTTTCAGACATTCTAAGAAAAGGAAAATAATAATAATAATACTAGCACCTTGAAAATCTCCTATTATTGTTAAAGCTCAGTTACACATAAAGAAATTAAAGTGTTGTTAATGTTTCATTTAATTGTGTGGCAAAAAAAAAAACGCAGATTCAAAGTTCAAAATTTTTTGAAAACGTTAAAATAAAACAATAAAAAGTAAAATAAATAAATTAAGCTAAAAAGAAATGTCAAAAAAAAAGCATAAGTCTATTTTACTATAGTGATGACTCTACAACACAACAAAAGACAACGATAAGCCACACGGACGAAAAAAACTAAGTTCTTGCTCTAACATCCTGTGCTGTTGGTACTTATAGGAGTCACATTGTGTGTTATTTAACTGTAAAATTAATTATATAGATTGTTAATTTAAAATAAATAGTCAAATCATTTTCTAAGGTCTTCATATTAACAGACAAAAAAAAAAAATAATAATAAGACACTTGCCTTTTGACATTAACTACTTTTTCGGAATAAAAATGGCAAGCTTCGCAATCCGATCAAAATGTCAGCTGAAAACGCAACTTCCGTTATAAAACTATTCACACCTTTCGCGCTAAAATAATCATCATACCCGTGCTGTCATATATCTTGAAAGAATGGATTTAAAAGAATATTTCTGTTAAGCATATTGTCAGAGTATATGTGTAAAAATAGTTATTCTATGTAATTTTAAAGTGAGTGGCACTTATAAATATCGTCGGTAGATAAAGGGTTAAAGAGAATTTTTAAATATCAGCTGGCAAAACGTATTCTAAACCAGGCATAAGTGATCGTGTCTATTATTTATAGGATAAAAAAGAGATATAATAATGGCAACATAGAACAATGTCTTCAAATATGTGTCAGAACGAATCATGTTATATTTGTTAACAGTTCAACTAATTTTTTTAATATGTTTGTCCAAACTAAGAATTTTCTTTCTTTTTTTTTTAAGTATAAAAATGAATGATGGAAGAAAATGAAATTTTTTTTATGAAATCAAATGGTTTTTTGGGGTACATTTGAAGTTAGTACATTTTATGAAGGCCTTCACAAATCTGATTAACTTGTTCATAGGCGTTAGAATCAATAAAAATTAGCATCACTTTTGGAAGGTTTATAAATCGAACTTTGTTGCAGCTATTCTAATCTTAGAAAAGTAAATCGTTGCGATACGTTTGAAATTTAAAAATGCAAAAAATATTCATTTCAATTTTCACACAAAAAAGCAACTCTGTGTGAGAATTGCTAAAATTCATTATTTCTCAATATATTTATTGCAATTCAAATGATTTCATACCAGGTACATTAAATAATGATATGTAAAATAAATATATGTTTGAGAAGATGAGCATTAATATTTAAAAGGTACATTTGATCAGTGATAAATGGTAATAAAAGGCTTCAATACTATGCAGTAAAAAGAAAGTAATTTTTATGAAATTTTTATCTATAAATAATTCATAGAGATACCATAAAATTCAACACATTGCTTCAGAGAGGGAGGTAAATAAAAATTCAAATCAAATTAATCAAAAATTCAAGCAAAAATTCCCTCGGCTTACATGTTTCAGAATTCAAAAAATCAGCTTCAAAATCTTTATTTTTTTGATGTTTTCCTTTCAAAAAATATGTACTCAGATTTTTTGAAAATAATCTGCACACACACACATATGATATCATACATTATCTATAAAAGTTAATTAGAACGACTTGTACATATGCGTACGAAATTGAATAACTTCAAAAAATTAACGTAATTTTATTAAACATGAATCTTGTTCATTTAGATGAGAAAAATATTGCACTCAGTGAAAAAAAAAACATATTTTTTGTTCGGAATTTATGAACCCAAAATTTGACGAAAACGTTCTTCAAGTCTCCCTTTTTGAATTCGCCTAAAAAAATTGTGAGACTAAGGGCGTAGTTTGTGAAAACTTTTTTGAAGATCCAAAGTGTACGACGTACTAAATCATTTCCAGACTGACTAGGGGTCATTGCTCTGTTGAAATTAGAACCTTTACGATTCTTCTACAACAGCTGTTTCTCGTCTCGGTATTAAAAGCAGTGGTTTCCTGATCAAATTCGAAATTTTTTTTCATTTTGTTGCATTGCGAGTAGAGATGTTTTGCGCCATTAATAATTTAAGATGCTACGAAAAGGTGCAATTCAATTTGTTTCACACAATGTATCAAACCTATCTAGAAACTGATAAGGGCACAAGTTCATGGGACTCAATTACTACAACAAAAGCATAGTTAAAGAAACTTGAGTTTTCAAAAAAAATAAATTAGAATTCTTAGAATCATCCTTCTTTTATTAAAAAAGTTTTTTATTGTAGTTTTCAATAAAATAAATTTCAAGTAGAGCATATTGTGTAATTACAATTCCGTCAAAAATTGACTACTGAGATACTGTGTATTCATGAATGTTAAATTCAGGAAACCTCGATCTTCACGAGGAGTGATGGGAAAGCTTAGAAAGAGAAGAATTATCTCGGATATTATTTTTGCCATCTGAAGGCGATTCAGAATTAATAGGTGCATTGCTCATTTCTACTGTATAGTCAAATTCTCAAGCATTAATCAAATTAAATGACTTTAAGTTACAACGAATTAATAAACTCTTAATAGGATCGAAGAAATATAGGTAAAATTATTCAAATTAATTTATTTCAAGCCCAAACCTAATGTTGTACTATATAAGCTATTTGAAAAATAATATTTTCTTCTCCAATAAAAATAATTAGTTCTTTTAGGAATATATCTTTGTCACACAGAACAGAATGTATAGAAATTCATTTGTCTTATTCAGGGTTAATTAAAATGAAATGACCCGTAAAAAAAAGGGGGGGTGGAGAGGAGCCTACTTACGACTGTCGATTGCTCACTACAGGATATCTTAGATTTTCCGTACTCCATCGTCACACTTTCCCTTTTTTGGGGGGAGGGGGGGGATTGAAAACCACCCAGGAAGTTTTCAGTAACTCGTCACGATGCAGGTGCTTAATAGGGAATCCTTGTTATTGGAGTTTCTCTGTAGCAAATAACAGTCACGGAGTTCTCGTCGTCAGATAAAGTTCAAAATAATAGTTTGTTGTTTAGTTTCTTACAAAATTTTGTCATTTAAAAAACGTTATTCGAAAAATTCATATGATTGTTCTGGGATGATATTATAGTTTCGCTATTATTTAAGTGAACATTCGCTATTAATCAAGTGAAACATACTTTTATTTTTTTGAAAAGGCTTCTCATGAAATAAATAAAAAACGTTCCAACAAATGGAAACATAAAAGGAGAGTCCTAATATAAATGTGTTCAAATGTTAAAAAATTAAACTTTGTTTATTTTGTAACATTTTACTTAAAAATTCATTGCGGTGTATTAACTACTTTGCTTAAATTAAAAAAAAAAAAACATGTAAGTTCCGAAATTTGAATGTAATACGCTCACACACAAAGATGGAAAGAAGAAATTTGAAATGTTCGTTAATGAGATCGTAAAGGTTTCGTGTGTGTTACTTTTATACATAATTAAAAATGTGCTTAAACTAAAATAATACAACTGTTTGCTATAATACGTCATAATTAGTAATTGTAATTAGTTTCTGTCTGGGCAAGAGCTCTCTTCCTGGCCCTTACATTTGCCTTTAATGACAATTTTGTAGGCATATTTCGATATATTTTTTTCCGAAAATTTTACATATTTCCATTACGCTCAAACCATTCAATTCTAAAAATATAGTAAGAAACACTTACTCATTTCTTTTGTCCCTTCATGCCTGTATATTTTCCATAAAAATTTAGTAAGATAAAGCAAAAATATTGATGAAAATCATTTAGCATTTTATTATTTTACACTCATTTCTTCTGTGACCTATATATCATCTCTTAAAAACATATTGAACAAATCATTTTAAAAAAAAAGGCAAATGCGATGATGTAAAGTACCCTACCCACTTTCATTTTCTCAATAAGATTCTCAAAACCTAATTTCCGAACACATAAATAAAACTCGCGAAACGCAGCTCCTAAAACGAGTTCAGAAGCAACATTATGGGCAGATGATTCAACCCGAAGAAGAATACAACCTAGATTCGAGCGCAAATCCAATGTTCTCGTTCCATCGTTGAAAAGCAAACTCTATTGTGACAAGAGCATCAACCGATATGACACTACACATCGCGCTTTAAGATTCAGCCGCCACATGAATTCGTAAAGGAGTAACACCAAAAGAATATCAAACCGCATGGACGTGTTTTGACATCGGTGGTGGAGCCTCTTCTTTCTTTGCACAACCTCGTCTGTCTGAGACAGTTCTTTGAAAAACTCGAAACGTGACTTTCTCTCCTACTTTGGAATCATTTTTTCCCTTCATCCACTCCCACTAACACCGCGACTCTTTTTCTTAATTTCTTTTGTAGAGCAGATGTACGGGGGGGGGGGGGCTTCTAAAACATATGTTTCTTGAAATGTGTGAATTTTAGTTTCGTAATAACTCGTTTGGAAAATTGAACCCACTCTACTTTGGTTTTGTATGTGAAATTTATGTACGAGAAAGAAAGTGCATTCAACTCGAATATTCAGCTGCTCACATTTTTTCATTGCATGCATAAATAAATAACAGTTGAAAAGTTTCTATTTCAAGATTGAGTTCCAACATCGCTAACAGTTCATTGTGCAAGTCAAACATGATGTAAATAAACAAAGGTAAAGCTGATGCACAAATCAAGTTTATTATTAAAATACTATTATATTTTGTGTTGATTGCATTGATCATATTACTGTGGTAGCCTAGTAGCCGGAGATTGCCGAGTAGCGGGTTCGAATCTTGATACCCCTGAGTGAGTGAGTGAATAAGTGAATATTAATGTCACACTGTTCAGCTACTCGAGGGCTTTTGGCGACGGACCTCGTCATTTTGAATCACAGTCAAGTGACGAGGACGACACCTGAGCTGGCACCCCCTCTCCTAATGCCACACCACACCGACGGGAGGACGTTTGAGCTCCGGACAGCTTTAACGTGCGTCGCTCCCCTATACGGCGGGTCTTCAGTGGTACTAGGCTCGAACGCATGACACGCCGGCCACGAGTCCTTTACCTTGACCTCTAGGCTACAGCGGCCACTTGATGCCCCTGAAGACCTGCCGAATAGAAGAGCTGATGCACGTTAAATCTGTGTGATGGCTCCAAGTCCTCGCGTAGACGTGGTGTGGAAATTAGGAGAGTGGTATATCCGCTCAGGTGTCGTCTTCGTTTCTTGACCACTCTTCAAAATAACGAGGTGCGTCGTTAATAGCCCTCGTGTTTTTTCAGTGTGACGTTAATAAAAACTCCCTCATATTATTATAAGAGTTCAGTCTGAGTCGAATTTGAACGTCTTACTATGTTAAAAGCTCTGCTGCAACAACACTTCTGCTCCTTTGAAAGCCGCACATTTGTGGAATCCCACTTGTTAGATTTTTTTTTATTTTAAAAATACCTTCATATATTGCATTTTCCCTTCCAAGCTATGAATGAAATTTTTCATGAAGAACATGTTGGATGGATCTTGAACATTACAGGTAGTTTGACACTTTATATGAAATTCTGTTTCAATATATGATTGTGCTAAAATAAATTGCTCTCTTTTTTTACTTTTTTCATTTCAATATATGAACTTAAGTTATAAATAATGAATCTGTATTTTAGAACTGAGAAAAATATGTGAAATAAAAGATTTAAATCGCTCGTACTCGGTTCGTTCATCAAATATTTTAAATGAATATTTTTAACTTCTCGTTAGGCATAAAAAATACATATTAAATGTTTCAAATTTAAAAATAAGGAATATACCTTTAATTAGAGATCTTTAAATATATTAGTTACCTGTTAATATATACCTTGACAATTAGGTATATTTTTGGTTAGTAACCAGTCGAAGTTAAAGTTATTGGATCTCGTTACACAATTCTGACCTAACTTGAAAGTAAAGGTTTCGAGAAAAATTCCACTGAAAATTTCTTGGCGGTATTTCCATCTTCGGTACCGTAAGAATTAGTTTTTAAATACCAAAATGCTTCTAGTTAATGCATTTTTTTATTGTTAGACAATTTTGTTTCACCTTTTGTGTTACTTCATTCGCAGTGGCATGCACAGGCGTGGGTAGCGTTTGGGGGCTTAAACCCCTCCCCCATAGACCAACAGATTTTTAATTTTTAACTTAAAAATTCCGTTTAGGGGCTTTCCAAGGTTTTTCTTCCCTCCTTTCTTCAAATACATCCCCTTTCATGAAAATAATATGTGTATGCCTCTGCTTATTTGGGCCCACACCTTGTGTAATCTTTATATATCGTGATGAGTAATGGTATTACAGTGGCGATGCAATACATATATTTGTGTACATTTTAAAACTGTTAATTAATACCAAGCATTTCGATAGTATATTTGATTAAATAATAAAATAGCATAACAAAGTAGAAAAACTTCTATTGTACAATAAGTAAACAAAGGTATTTCAGTCGCCCATCCGGTATAGTGGTTAGCGACGCTAACTGCCGTGTCGTTGGGCCAGGGCTCGAATCCTGGAGAAGACACTGATGTTTGTAAATGTATAGTGCCTTCGTGGCATGGGGGTACTTTAAATAGCCATCCAGCCGTAAATCCTCTCGTGGGGTTGGTGGAAGAAGAAGAGAGGGGGGAGGCCCCTGACCACCTCCATGCCGCGAAGGCACTATAATCTCCCTCAAAATTGGGGTGAAACCGAGCTAAATCGTTTTGTCATCTGCATGGTGCTCAAAGCTACGGCTAACGACAGGCGTCACTTAACCCTTTGCCATGATGAATTTCGTGGGCCTCGTTTTGGCTTTGCTGATCAGGTGGCATTAGTAACAAGGTATTTCAAAATTTAAAAAAAAATGAAAGAATGAATATCAAAATTTATTTTCTTTAGCATATTTATTAAAATTCCATTTATAAGGAAATTAGAAGCACGTATAAATAATTAATCTACAATTTTGTTTACTCAAACGCATCGCCGTCACTTTAAAAATAAGCTAAGGATTTTTATCATAAGAATATTTTAGGAATTGCATATATATAAAAAAGCGCAATTACTAACCAAACTAAATTCAGCGTGATGTTTTTAAACATTAAATTCCAATTTATGATGGCCAAATAATGGTAATTAAATCCATCTCAAATTACTATTAGATAAAGTTCTATAGTAAAACTCATTAAAATTATTGTAGACAACGATCAAATGATTTATGTTCTCACCCACAATGCTTTATGTAGATGTAATGTGAAACAAATCGCTATCGCTATACTACTAATACAACTGCTTGAGAGAACTGGCTTTCCCTTCTCATTTATATGAAGTCGTGAATCGATGATGGGAATATTAACATATTTTCTAATATTAGTGACATTTCACACCTACATAACTGTGCGCTGAATCGATTCCCCACCTCTAATAAATCGCAACAATTCTCTATTTGTAAACATCAATCAAAATGTGATTTTTGAGTCACGTGATTGTTATTCCCACAGCAGTTGATATTATTGTCCTCCAAAGCCCTTTACGAAGTCATCTTTCCCCTTTATTTTATTTCTCCGAATGGTTTCTATGGAATCGAGTCCATGCCCTTCAAAATGCTTCAACAGCAAAGTAAGTCAGATTCAATCCAATCTTTCTATGGTTGATTTAATACCACCCAATTGGATCCTTCCTGACTAGAACATTTTTCAACCATTTTCCTCTCAAGACGTTATTTATTCAAATAGCAAGTCATCAAAGCCTTTATAGCTCTTTGTCAATGAAATGTTTTAGCCTAGGTAATTAACGAAGTAAAAAGTGAGTCAAGAATAGAGGATCTAGTATCCAGTCAAGAAAAAGTTACGGTTTTCCTTGTTTGAAAAAATTTTGGAATATTTTTTTTCTGTTTTCTTCATTTTTTTTTTTTTTTTTTCTTTTCTTGTCTTAAAAATTTAGCTGGATAATTGGTTTTAGGATGGAAAACTCTTCGATATATATATATAAATAGACAGATAAATAGATATGTATAAAAATGACGTAATATCCAAGGTCTGGAAGGTTTTCTGCATTCCAGATTTTCCTTACCAATTCAGTTCAATATCTTTTGAATCTTTGTCTCATTGCAGTTATTTCGATATTTATTTATTATAAGAATGGGGCTTAAAGAAACCAATCCCTCGTAAAAAGGACATTTTCTTAGAAACAAATTGACATTTTTGTGAAAACTGGGGAATTCCAAAATTGACTGAATTGGCTGGAAAAGCATGGGTCATTTCATGAGTAATTTTGAATGCTTAAGTCGCCCCCACGTAATGGATCCACGGGAGTACTTAACTGCTGAACAGACGAGAAAACAATACTTAAAAACTCACTTTCATCACATCCCTACCGCATCATCGGAGACTCACTTTGTCAAATATTTTGCAAAACCAGTCTCTTTTTAGATCTCGATTCAGTAGCGGGTTAAGGTAGTTGGAGGCGGGGTAAAAGGCTCGAGGCCCATGGGCTTACGAGGCGAACACCTAAAATAATAAAAAGCGATTCGCTGACATTAAACTCTCAAAATAAAATGTATTTCTAATAATAAAACTCAACAGCTAAAGAAAAATCTTTACCGTTTTTTAAAAAATTAGAACATTTATTAAAGAGCTTATACAGTTTTGCTATACAACTTTACTTCTTGATTTCTCTTTGGCAAATTCATCAGTTTTTTTTTTTTTTTTTGACCGTATCTATTTTGTCCCAAACATCTTGTGTTCCATATGGCCACGTTGTTCAATTTGTCTTCTCTCCCATAGTACTTAAATAATTTTGAAATCGCCTTAAAACTGAAGATCTAATGCATTCGACATTAAAAAACATTGTGACGGGTCTTTACGCGGCTTTCAACAACTAATCCTCTTCGGGAATCTTTGGGCGAGCACTCGCGTTTATTTCACAGCCATCCCTCTCAAGAAGAAACCCTGAGATGCAATTTAGTTAGTGTATATAAAGTTTTCGAGTTTAATAATCGTAGGTCAGAAGGAACGGAGCATCTGAACGCAGTGTTACTATGGTAAGAATTAGAATGACGCATCTTGACGGATTTTAGCTACTAGACTAAATGAATGAATCCAGAATGAATAGAATCCGATGGATTAAAGTGAAACGAATCGGGTTTCGTGCGCTTATTCACATAAGGTAGTTGCTTTTACAGATGACTTGATAACAATACATTCGATGGATCATGGAGAGTCTCTCACAGCTTTAAGTAGACAAGATGATGAGGAAGCGGGCAAGATCATTACAACATTTTTAGAAGTATCTCTACTTTAGGATTTCTCTTGCAACTTGATAAATTTCTAGTGGGGGATCTTCATTGTATCTTTGTTTTCTGATAAAAATAGGAAAACTGATCCAATTCATAGTGTCAAAATGAGAAGATTCAATATCGTCTTTGTAAGTTTCCTTTAGTTTTTGTGTAGATTTCTTCTTAATTTCAGGTAATAATCTCTCGTTATAAAATACAGTTAAGTCTTAACATTTTATTACATATCAGCTCTTCGATATAGTTCTGCTCTTGCTCTATCATATATAACATAAAAAGAATTCATGAAAAATTTATAACCAACTTTTTACTTTCACCGAAAAATTTTCTCTTTTACAGCCTGCGAGCTTGCCTAGATGCCTCTTCAAACGAGTCCTTATAAATCAGTTACTTCTATATAGTTTTATTTTTTCAAATTCATTTCTGTGAAGTTTAGGATATAAGAGCGAGAGAGACTTCTAGAGATTTTAGTACACTAGATCTTTTAAATAATTCACACTCACCTCATTGCAATGATTTGCTAGAATGCTTTGAATGATTTTGGGTGGCCGCGGTAGCCGAGTGGTATAGGTATCGGATCGTGGCTTGCCTTGTCACGAGTTCGAGCCCAGTACCACTATAGACCTGCCTATAGACTATCGCTGCCATGTAGGGCAGCGATGCACGTTAAATCTGTCGAGAGCTGAAACGTCCTCCCGTTGGTGTGGTGTGGTAGTTAGGAGAGGGGGTGCCAGCTCAGGTGTCGTCCACGTCACTTGATCATGGTTCGAAATGACGTGGTCCGTCGCCAAAAGCCCTCGTGTAGCTGAACAGTGCGACGTTAATATTCAATCAATCAATCAACTGAATGATTTTGGGCTCCAAGCCATACTTGGTCAGGTTAAGGTCAAGGCTAGGCTCCCCAAGAGTTCTGCCATCTAGGGTTAATTTTGCAGTTAGATACTGTATGCGATTTATTGATTTACTCTTTATCGTATTTTATTATATTGTTTTTTATAATTAAATGTTATATTAAATTATCGGGCATTCTATATTCTCATTACCAACACACGCACACACACATATAATCCATAAATATATACAAATAGCTGTAAAACCTAAGTATAATTAGTCAAGATAGGAAATATTAGGCACATTAGTGCAATAACAAAATAAGTTTATGTATGTATGTATGTATGTATGTATGTATGTGTGTATGTATGTATGTGTGTATGTGTGTATGTATGTATGTGTGTATGTGTGTATGTGTGTGTGTGTGTGTGTGTGTGTATATGTGTATATGTGTATATGTGTGTGTGTGTGTGTGTGTATATATGTATGTAGTTATTGCCAGGTTGATTAATATAATAAATTTTTATTTAAAATTAGAGCTGTATAAAAATAGCCAATTTTAGCAATTTAACAAAATTTTATTTATTGTTTTGCAACACATATTTTATTATTATATTCCTGTTGTAAAAAGATTAAATATTTCTTATCATTATCAAAGTTCATGTCTACAGTTATTTATATACGGATTTGTGTGATGACGTTACCCCCTAAGCTTTCGAATGCAATTCCTAGAAGCACGGTGGATTCCATCTTTCATCGTACAGGGGCTAGGGTTCACTATGAAATACCCTCTCCTGATCCAAATTTTTCTGAATGCGTAGAATTAATTCACATGCTCAAAATAGAGTATTCTCATTATAAAAAATTACCATCGTAAAAATGTTCCCCTCAACACAAAAAGTCTTTCCTCTTAATTGCTAATTTTGTAGCCTATTCGTCATTGTCGCGGACTTGAAGTCGACGTGTCATGAGTTGAAGCCCTAGTGCCAATGAAGACCCACCGTGTAGAGGAGCTGATGCTTATTAAATCTACTGAGTCTAAAAGCCCTTCTATTGGCGTGGTGTGGCAGTTTGGAAAGGCGCACGCAGTGGCATCTCCCCCTCTTCACTTAACTATAGTTCAAAATTACACGATCCGTCACCAATAGCCTAGTGTTGCGTTAAGGAACACACTCACCCACTAAATACTGCGCTGTACATTTATTGAGAATGAGCAAAGCAATAAAACTTAACTTATTATAGACTAATTTAAGCTGATATTTCTCAACTTGGAAAATATTTTAACAGATTGATTTAAATTCTAGGTAAATTAAATAGACTGATACGAACATTTAAACACACAAGTTGGATGTTTATATTCACAAAAGACAGCAATTTTAAGAGTGACAGCTTATTAAAATTTATAACTAATTGCATTTCTTTGAAAAGATATTCAACGAAATACGTTAATGGTGAATTATTTTAAACATAAAAAAAATGTGTTTCAATTAATGTGATATATATATATATATATTTATATTTGTGATGGTCCTATTCAAAAAATTCTTACTATGCATCACTAGTTTTCTTTTAATACTTCCGTATAATCTTTGGTTGAATTTTTCGTGATGTATATGATTTAATGAACTCCAAAAAAAATATTTTATTTTGATGCGCTTATCTAATAGTCAGAATTTAGAAACTTCTATCAGAGTCAGAGATATTTTCAAAAAGGAAAGGAAGAACTTCACATGTTTTGGCTATATTATGAAACAAAGATTTTATCTTGACAATGTAGAACTGAGAGGCCCCTTAAAAAAAGCGTGAAATTCTTTTCAAAAGACCTTGATTTTTTTTCCCCTATAAAAACTTCCGATTCAATTTTATTTTTCTTAAAATAATTTATTGTGTGGAATAAAGTACGCATTTAGATAAAAAAAATAAATTAGTATCTTAATTAGCCCCTGTATCCGACGGATAAGCAAATTGAATATGGGCCACCCAACAGTACCCATCATACGGGCCCGTTGCACCCCCTCCCCTTTGAGAAACGGGACTGGTTTTCGTAACAAAAGAAACTGGCAGGAGGCTGTAGGAGGGGTCCGCAGACAATGTCACAAAAGAACCAACTCTGACGTCAACACATTCCTTGTTCTTGATATCTCACTGCACCATGAAACAGGTCACCTTTTAGCTAGGGGTCGACATTTTCGCAATCAGGAAGAGTTGAAGTAATTCACATTCGGAATGTTCGTCAAATAATTTTTTTGGATGTAAAAAGCGGCACAATTATTGCCCAACATGATCATATTTTATGGAATAGTTCGCAATTTTAACCCTTCAAGGCTTTAAGTTATTGCAATCAATTCATATCGAGTGAGTTCTCCGGAAGAATTATTTCAATAGTTCTTTTATAAAAAGTTAATACGATTTTAAGATAAAGAATTTTGATGTAGAGAAATGAGAGGTGTACTTTAACAGATATACAAAATGCATCGTTTACTATTCATGCAAAATATAATGTTGATTAAATAATAAAACACAGTAATTCGATTTTTTTAAAAATTTATTAACTTATAATTTATTTCTTAACTCTTCACTTTTATTTAAAATATCTTTAACACAAGTTGTGTTAGGATATTGGTTTTGGGTGTGTGTGTGTGACGCACTGGCGTAGCTAGTCCTGAGTGGGCCCTGTATCAAAATTCCTTGAGGGGTGCTTTTTTGAAAAGTGAAAACTTTTAATGGGAGTATTGATAACATTTTACGAGTTTAGCTTACACACGTTAGGGCCCCCGAATCATTGATAAGGTGGTAACCGCGCCACCGGTGTGACGTACATCAAAACCCAATCAGTCTTGGGTAAAGTGCATGACAATATTTGTATTTGGTATACAATATATTGCACAAAAAGATCTTTTTTCCCATCCATTTCAATGACATAGTCAAAGAAAAGGAGAGGATTCATTACACCTTTTAGAAATTGCATTCGGACCCCTATTTAACGAATTTTTCTTTCCCTCCGATTAAAAGGAAGGCACCCCCCCCCTTCTATTTAACATATAATAAACCTCAAAATAGCTAATTATTTCAACTGCCGAAGTTTTTTTCTTATTTGTTTGGATTGGAAAAAATTCGATTTCGTTTCAAATGACATATCCTTCTTGTCTGGAGAAGAAAAAAAACCTTTTTTTTTATGAGCAGCAAATTTCAACAGGAGAGTGTGTAGCCTATTATTGGATATTGCAGGTGCAGATAAGTCATGAGTAACCTGTTTCGTGAGATTTTGAATAGCACAGGAAATTCCTTTATCTCACCCCACTCTACAATGCAAGGGATATTTTTAGAATTGAAACCATTTTCCCTCTTTCTTGAGAGAAGTGAGGTTTATTTTATGTACGGTTTTGCGGAAAATTAAAATTCTATGCAACTGATGTGTATTAAAGAAGCTGTTGATTTGTCGAAGCCAATGAATAGCGATTCTGATGTAGAAATGGATAATGAGTCTCCTATCAAAACTGCGACATTTTCTAATGCTTTAGATTGTTTGGAAACTGTGAGTATTTTCTTCTCTGCATAAAAAGTCATAAAGATTCTCGAGTCACTAATCAATCAACCCCGCTATTACGAATAACCTCCAATGAATGAATAAAATGTTCTGTCCCGATGAATTCGTTGTATTAGGGTTCGACTGTATTTATAATTAAAGCAAAGTACATGCTGCATCGAACGTTTTTTTTTTTTTCTTTCTGGTTGTATAAAGTATAAAATTTTAATTATTCTTCTTCTATTAAGACCAAATCATTGGCGTAACAGGTTAAGAAGCTACAAAGAATTAGAATAGAATGTAAAAATTTATAACAAAAAGGCTAAAATTTATAGCAAACATTTTTATTTAGTTTATGTACTGACTCCTCTTAAATGTGAACAAATAATTGCAAAACTGCATTTAATTTTAAATGTGTACAATGAGTAGTATAATTGTAATATATAAATTTATGTAGCCACTGGCGTCCTGAGGGGGCCCTGTATCAAAATTCCATAATACCCCCTTTTTAGAAAATAAAAATGATTGCATTAATAAAACATTTGAAAGTGTTAAGATATTACACATGTTGGGACCCTTGTAGCTTGGGGGCCCAGTATCAATGATACAGTGGTAGCTACGCCCCTGTATATAACTAAGTATCTATAGAATAATATCAAAATTAAAATAATATATTAAATTTAATGAGAGATATAAATTGTACTATTCACAATTATAAATCAAGGTAATTTATTTAATTGATGGATTTAAAATTAAATCTACATCTGTGAGCATATATGGCTGTAATAATTATACAACTGCTTTTAGGATTATTAGAGTCAATTCGCAAAGAGAACATTTTTTGGTGATTTTATTGAATTTAGTTTACAATTTGAGTGAGACTTAAATATGACTTTAATAGTAATATATTTAGCTATATGCTCGTAAAATTTCCATAAATACAAGACTACAAATATTTCAGTTTCAATTTGTAAGGAAAGGCCATAATATTGTCAGATTTATTTTTTGTCTATGACATTTTATCTTCAATATTTGACTTGTTAATGAATAAATTTTCCTACCACTTTAGAAAAGGCATTTATGAATCAAAAAATGAAATCACTGAAATTATTTTTGAAAATTTGATTTTGAACTAATCTTGATTTTTGATTTATTAAACATGTTTGAACTTTATTCTACTTCAACTAGACATGCAGATCCAACTCAACCTTCTTAAGACAAACAATAAAAAGAAGAGTTTTTTTTCAAAAGCGAATATTGATACTTTAAACTGTACCTCACAAAATACTCGTAAGGAGTTGACCCCGTGAAAAAAAAAATGATAGTATTTTAAAAACAGCGAATATTATCCCTTACATTTCGCAGTTCGCCTTATCCAAAATAAACCCTTTCAGAATTGTGACACGTAAGGTGTACACGAAATTCAGTGATATTTTAAGCCTGATTATGCGCTCCTCTTGGAGAAACTCAGCAGGCTTGAGGCGTTAATTAAGGTTCAAAGGAACGTCATCTGAAATTCAGTTTTAATGAGTTGTTTGCGCTCTTTTTTATTTATTCACCTTTCGAGAAAAAGAATAATTGCCTTGTATATATTTTACCTAGTTTCACGTATTTTCACTCAAGTATTTCTTCTCCCGATGAATTTTTCATGTTTCTCTGCATGCTACATCCTGTTGACGACTTTTTTGATATGCTTTTTTTTAACAAGTGATATACCTCCCCTTTTTTTTACTATTAGTTATTCACAGTTCAATCACTCAGATTTATTTCACAGTAACTACTTGATACTGAATTCAAGTGTATGTTGAAACTATATTAAAGTTCTTTAACTATGTATATCACACACATGAAACTTAAATAGTTTTTTTGGAAGTGAAAAATTTACGAGTGTGCCATTTTCATTTATTTAAATCTTTGAGGTTTTATGAATGTAAAATGTGAGCCAACATGTATTGGATACAACACTTAAAAATGTTTTGTTTTACGATACTTAATGCAACTTATTCAAATATTTATAAGTACATGTGCACTTATATGTTGTCTCGTATTTCATTTCCTTTGAAAGTTTGTCCTTCAGTCTTGTCATTTTGTCTCTTAAAAACCTTACATAATGCAAATATTACAATTTCTAAATAAAGAATTTCATTAAGGTATCCGACTACGTTCTGTGAACCGTGATTTTAAAAAGCGCATAAATGGATAATTTTCATGATATTTAGTGTCACTTAGATTAGAATACATGCATAAAATTTGTTTTGAGGACATTTTGACAAAAAAATTATTTAAATACAATATTATGGCAAAAAAATTATTTAAATACAATATTATGGCAAAAAAATTAACTTAGAATAATCTTTTTTTTCAAAATGTTCTCCTTTTGTGAAAAATGCTTCTATTATTTTAATGTTTTGCCTGTATATAGCTCGGAACTCTTTACAGAGGTTCAA
>BMAV01022036.1:130886-157393 GCA_019973955.1 Trichonephila inaurata madagascariensis
GTGTGTCTGTGCTGAAATTCTAATCATTTGCATATCTCATCTCCGCTAATGCATGTTGTAAATTTCATGTTATTTGCATGCTTCCTTCAGGGTGTTACATTTTACGGTGGCCAGCAGTGTATATCAATTCTAAAAACATTTCGCATTTTGAAATATGGTGTATGAAGGACGTGGGCAGAATTATTGATCATTGTTGTATTTTAATAAATAATTTTTCTTTATTTGTTAGTATATATCTTAAAAACAAAATAACATGTTTATTAATTAATTTTCAGTCAATTCTGTCAAATTATATATTTTATAAATGAAAGTACGAAAATATTTATTTTAAAAATGAGGATTTTACTACATTTTAAAGTACATTGCATCCCATTTTCTTTTTACCTACAAATAAATCCATTGAAACAAAAATGGTATACAGGGTAGTTCTCGAAATTAGTAACAGTAAATCACTGTCCAAACGTATTTTTGAAAATGATTCGTAAGTCCATCTTTCTTTCTTTTATTACTATCAGTTTAATATAAACACCATAGACTGACGTAATGTTCGTTAAAGCTGAAACATTTTCAATAAAAATTTTCTTGCGAATTCCTTTGATGCTCTTATTTATATTAATACCAATCAATAACTTGAGTGAATCTTGAAAAGATCGATTTAAAAGTGTTACAAATAGAAAATTATATCGCTTCTTTTTTAATCTTTTCTTATCTTTCTAAAAAGATATGCGTTTTTTTCAAAACTGTTCTTATAAAAACAAAAAAGCTTTCTTGTAATTTTACTTCATTCATTTTTCAACTCTTATGACAATCTCTCTCTCTCATTGATTTAATTCTTTTCCACAATTTTTGTTTTTGAGTTAAACTAAAAAAATTATTTTTGTCATTTTAAATATCATTTTAGCAACTTCCTACTGTTCTTAATTTTATTCATTTTAACCAAGATATCTTTTCAGTAGTATACATGGACCTCTTATGAGGGGTAGGAGCTACATTCTAAAAAACATGTAGACGAGAGTGTCAAGGGGTAATTTCTTTATAAAATTTAAAAATCTATTGGTCTATGGCGGTTGAACTCCCCAAGCCCAACCCTGTGTTCGCCAATGTATTTATTCATTTCATTCGCCAATGATAACGCCAAATTTCCTATTATGCTGCGCTGTACTCTCTTCTGAGTCTATAAAACTTAAAATATGAAAGGCAGAATTGAACCCCCTCCACTGTTGTAAGAATTACAATTCATGAAACATATTTAAGTTAAATGGAGCCGAGATTGAATGGTTTGGTGTGGAAGTATGTGGATGAGTGTTTGTTAATAACGCGCACTGTATAGCAACACGAGGGTTATTGGTGACAAACCTCGCAATTTTGAAGTGACGCAAATGATACTTGAGCTGGTACTCCTTCTTCGAACTTCCATACCACGACTACAGGAGGACTTCGAGGCTTGACAGATTTAACGAGCATCTGCCCCTCTACACAGCGAGTCTTCAGTGGTACGAGCTCGTGACAGGCCGACCGCGAGTCAGTGACCATAACCACTAGGCTACGTGGAAGCTGGTGGAGAAGTTTAGATGTCGTGACTGTATCTCAGAATTTCGAGGTCTGTTGTCAATAATCTTTGGGTAAGACTACAGCAGGGGTTCTTAACCTTATTCCCCCACTGGGCACATCTGGCAAACAGGAAATTGCTGGCGGGCGCAGTTCAAAAAAAGGATAACGCGATTCTTAATATTTCTTTATTTTATTGCAATCATAAGCAATATCCTACGATAAAAGGGTAGCAAAAAATTCAAAATAGTTGCATTTTTAGTGATTTTAGGCATATATTGCATATTATCCACTAATTTTTAAAAGTCAAGCGCATAAGATGATACTCCCAATCTTATAGCATCTTCGAGATTCCTTTCGTTAAGTCGAGACCTAATTGTTGTGGTTTGTGTTAATTGTTGAAAACAAACGATTCACATAAATATGTGGAACTGAAACAGGATTTTTAATTTGTAAGCTCCTTTTTCAAAAGGGGATATTTTTTATCTTCGGTTATAGATTCCAAATATTTTCATTGAGTCCGCATGATTTTAATACACTATCAGTCTGAATATTTAAAATCTCATCTTCAATTGAAGATGCTTCTTCCTCAATCATTTTGCCCATGGACTCTGCAACTTCAGAAATATTCATTTGAGGATTGAATGGGTTTACAAAAAATGAAGCCACTGGCTCAATAATCGGAAAATTGCTGGAATCTATTTTCGAATTGTTCTAAAAGCTTTTGTGAAGGTGACCAACAAATAAATTTGGGTCAAACGAATTTTCACTGATATAGTGTACAGTGGACAGTCGCGGGGGCTCAAAAATAGCTTCGTAGGCACAAGGTTGAAAACCCTGGTTTACAGTGACATTAACGCAAAGCAGCGATTCTTATGAATTCATAGTTCTATGGCTCGACAGCCCTGGGTGTGTGTACTGGCCTTCCCCAAAAGTTTTCTCCAGGCATCTCTACTTTTGACAACTGTTTTTTAGTTTTTGACTTTTAAAATGTTAAGATCCTTTTTGACACAGTCAATCCATCTTAATGGGGGTCTGTCCGAGGTCTATATCCCATGGGCTTTGCAAGAAAATTTTCTTGCAGCAACGATCTTCATTCATTCTAGCCAGATGACCTGTCCATTTAAGTCTCTGAAATTTGACAAATTTTACAATACCAGGTTGTTCGTAAATTTTGTAGAGTTTTAAGTTAGATCTTCTCCACATGATCCATTCACCAAGAATGCAGCTTTCTCTCAAAAATTCCCAAAGCTTCCTCATCATGTGAAGTCAATGGCCAAGTCTCTGATGCATAAATCAGGACAGATCTTATAAGACTTTTGTAAAGAAGCGATTTAATTCTTAATTTGAGAAAACTGGACTCTTCAAGACACATAAAAACATCTATTTGCAGCAATGATTCTTTTATAAATTTATAAGGCCAGCTCATTTTTATTATTTATCTCAGTTCCCAAATAAGTAACACTGTTAACTCTTTCGAATTTGATTGTTAATTTCTGTGTCAATTCGTAGTTCAGGGGATTTAAATAAAAAAAACCGCAGTGCACTTTTTGACTATCAAATCATAATTATTGGAAAACAGTGAACAATTTTCGAAAATTCAAAAGACATTTATATTTCATGTGAAGATGGAATCGTTAGTTAAAGCGATATATTAATTTTTTAGCCGTTTCTTAATCTTAAGTTCAAGCAACTTGCTTTAATATTTGTTATAATGTGGACATCAGCTTATTATATCAAAATGTCGTTATCGTGAAGCCCTCAGTAACACTATCGCGATGTTGAATCTCAACATTTCGAGCATCAAGATAATATGTATAACTCTCGTCTTTTTCCACCACATTTATAACCTTCCAATATCCTGTTTTAAGAAAAACAACATCGTTTTTAAGTGCTTAAGTTTTGCTCTAATAGAGCCATACTCTCTTGTGTGTATATTTATATAGATTTTAAAAGCAAGTGGGCGGTACTTCGATGGATTATGGTCGAATGTTAGAGACAGAAATGATATAGATCGATATACTTACAACATTTCTTTCGTAGAGATGTGTGTAAATATAAGTTATAAGTATCTAACTTCTTGTAAAATTGTTTCAACGTCTTCAGTCAAGTGTTCGAGATGGATATATATATATATATATATATCTCTAAAGATGTCACTATACCCAGTTAATTCTTTATATTAACTTAATTTAAAAAATAGTTATAGCTTAAAAAAATTGTATGAAAGTTAATTTTATTTTTTGTATACATTTCATATGTAGTCTAATAACACTAATTTTACCAATGATCAAATAATACTGGTTTAAAATTTACTAAAAATGACCAAAATTTCCATTAAAAAATTTAACTAAAAAAGGCTTAACAATGACCTGAAAAGGGGCATACGCTTACAAATTTATAAATTGTTATAAAAAAAGTTCAATATTAGTTGTTATACCAACTTCCTGAAATACCAAAAAAAGAAAAAACATTTCCGTAAAGATTTTCGCGAGATTGTAGTCGATAATCTCAATTGATTTGGATTTTAAAATCCAAGAAGTGTTTTTGAAATTTGTATAAATTGGGAAAATGGTCTAAAAAAATTCTAAAATCAAAAATACTTAAGAAAGATATCTCCAAAAAACTTAAAAATAAGACCCTCACTCCCTCAAAAAGGGTTAAGAAAACCCAGAAAAATATGAATGTGCATCTTTTTCGACTGACGACCGTGTTCAGTAACAATTCACAAATTAGGGGTATATATATATATATAATGTGTGTGTGTGTACTACAAAAGATGTAATCTATATTTTAGTTTTTAATAAAAATTTTATTTCATTTTCTAACTATTTTTAAATAAATTCTTCCCATTAAAGACTGTTATTATGGCAAAAATGAACGAAATTGAATTAAATGTTGTGAAGGTGAAATCGAAAGATTTTGCAAGGATGAAGTAATAAATATTAAAGCTATATTATGCGTTTGACACTGTAATTTAACATTTTTCCGAATCATATATTGCGACTCTGAGAAAAGATTTCAAATTTTGTTAAATATTTTACAAAAAAGAAACATTAACGTGAATTAGGAATAAAATGAAATGAAAATTTTTTCAGATACTAAAAATTTCTAAAGGAACTAGAATTTTCACACACCCCCCTCCCCCGAAAAATCATGCCAGCAGTTGACATTTGTGTTTAACCGAGGTTGCTGCAAGTTCTCAGCACGGAACGACAAAATTTCATTCAAAATACAGCACAGTCAATACTTTTTTGTGTCAATTAGAAAACTTATAAAATCGACTTAAAAATTATTCTGAACTGCACAACTTTTCAGTTTTCCATCTATAGAACGAGAAATACTATTAGTATGTAATTTTCCATGTTTTTAAGGTATTATAACATAACAGGCATGTTGTAATGCATTTTTTTTTTTGCTGTTTTCACTATCCATTTAATAAAGAAACTGAAACTGTATATATGGTAAAAAAAATACACATCTATTATTTACAAGCTTTTATTTAACTTGCAATGTAATTTGTTCGGATGGAATCTTGAAACTCAATTTTGAAGCTGATGTCTTCAACCGATTGAGCTGAAATTTTTGTATACACGTTTAGTTTGGATGACAATGCATGTTTTTATCATTTACAGTCACTCAAAAAAGTATTGGGACACACTACCAGTTCTTATATTTTTATTGTAATATTTTACTTAAACATCCAATTGAAACAAAAAAAGAAGTAAATGCTATTTTGGTAAATACAAATAACAATAATTTGAACAAAACTCATACATTATATAATAAAATTATGGTTAAAATTGTGAAAATAAAAGAAATCGAGTTAAGAAAATGGCTCAAAAAAGTATTGGGACACTTCCCAATAAATTAAGAAAACAATTCAAACTTAGAAATTAATACCTTGTTGGGCCACCCTTGCTTTTCATGACCTTTCTAAGTCTATTTGGCGGTGATTCCATCAATTTTTTGCAAAACGATCTATCGATTTTGGTCCACTCTTTGACCAAATATTTTCTTAAATCTTGCTTGTTAGAAATTTGGTGCTCATATAGTTTTTGCTGCAAATAATCCCACACGTTTTCAATGGGATTAAGTTCTGTAATTTGTGCACGACTCTTAATAACACTAAGACAGTGGTAGAGAACCCATAACATGTAAATATCTGCCGTATGTTTCAGGTCATAATCTTGGTACAATTTAAAATGTCCTGAGATTTCTAGCTTACTTGCACTTTGCTTTTAATTTCGAGTGAGAATGTCAATAGATATATTTATTCATTATACCATCAATGAAATTTAAGTTTCTGATACCAGAGCCTCTCTCTCTCTGTCATGCAGCCCCAAACAGTTTGGTTACCCCCTCCATATTTGACAGCAGGCCGTAAATTTTTGACATGCATTGCTGTTTTTGATTTCCGCCAAACTTTTTGCTTGCCATCCGATTCGAAATTGTTATATTTGCTTTCATCAACAAAAATTACATTTTTCCAATATTCTGTAGGCTGCCTTACATACATTTTAGCAAATGCCAACCTAGCTTGTCTATTTGCTTTGACGATGTAGGGCTTTTTTTGAGGTACTCTACCGTGATATTTATGTTTTCTTAAGATTTCTGACAGTTTCAGGATTTACTAAATTTTCCGAACCTACTTTTACATTGTAAAGTCATTTTAACTGCACTAGTTTTTGGATTAATGTGTACTTGTTTCACAATGTACTTCTTTTCACGTTCATTAAATATGCTTGGACGCCCTGATTTTTACTTGTTTTCAACACTTTTTGTTTTCTTGAACCTGTCAATGATGTTAAAAACAGTAGACTTACTCAATTTTTCAAGATTTTTCCAAAACAGAAAAGTGATTTCCCCTCTTTCCAATGACTTAGTACGAGATTTCGCACACCGACCGATATATCTTTGTTTCTCGCCATTTTTTCTATAAATAATTTTATCTGTTGAAACGTTTATGTTTAAACTTCTTGTCTAAAAATGTGGTGTGAAATTAAATTCTATTGATGCGCTGTATTTTTGTTAAATTTCTCATTGCAAAAGTGTCCCAATACTTTTTTGACTCCATTGTGCCTTTGAATTGAAAAATTAGATCAAATTATAATTCTATAATACTGATAAAATTTTCCTTATATACTGTACACCAAATGTTAACACATTTCTTAATTCATTTTGTTTTTGTTCTAATGTGATAAATATTTTTTTTATAAATGGCTTTACAGTTATACATGCCAAGTGTTCCAATACTTTTTTGAGTGACTGTATATCCCGATATCGCAATTAGCTAAAAAGATATTAATTAAAAACCTTTTACCCCTGTTAGCTTTTTATTCTGCTGAGCAGCTTATTGGATTGAGCTTAAAGAAGTTCCGATTTTTCGACCTTTTTTAAGAAACCTTCTTATTCTTTCTATCAAACTGAGACAAAAATAATTACGTAATCGGAAAGATCGTTTATTTCGTCACGATACGGTATAACCTTTTTTAAAAAAATGATTTTTTCTATTTTTTACGATTTTTTCTAAAATGAGTCAAAATTGATAAGTTTTTAATGAAAATGACTTCTAAATCGTTCCGTATGAATTTTTTTTTTCGTGTTAATGAATCGATATTCTGCACTAAGAGTTCAGACTTTTCTCTTTTATAATCAGTCTCTCTCATTTAAAAAATAAAATGCCGAAATTTTGTTTTTTGTTTTTGCGATTTTTCAAAAAATACTCAAATTTTTAATAAAACATTTAAAAACTTCGTCATTTTTAAAGATAATCGTACGAAACATTTTTTGTTTTGTAGAACAGTATTATCCGAATTCTGCACAAAGATTGAAAAAATTCGTTTAAAATAACGGATTTAAAAATTTTTTTTGTTTTTCGTTTTAAATATGGTATTATAATAAAATCAAAAAAAAGTTTTAATATTTTGATTAATTTTGTTTTTTCCAATGTTGTTTTGGTCTTACAGCATTTATTCGGCCCCCCCCCCTATTATCCTCTTGTTTCGGCCTGAGTGAAGTATCTATCATATGTACGTGGCCTGGCGGGAAAACAGATTGAGTAACCCTGAGCTAGCCTGTTCAAAATTAACCAGCAAACGACCTTGCAACAATGAGGCGTTGAATGAAATGAATAGACTGAGAAACCTTTCCAGCAATAACTAAAAAGTTAAAAATAAATTAAAAGTAAAAAGAACTTTTTAAAAACAAGCTTTTATTTAAATATTCTAAAAAGAATAAAGTAAACTTTTCTTTTAAAAACTTTTTTGCTATCAACTTATAACGTCATTACACAATTTATGATATAAAAGCTTGTCGCGCGAGATTTGCCTGCTTAGATAAACAAGCAAATTAAATAGCTTGATCTGATTGATTTTATTTTCTAAAATTTTCAAACTAAGTAAATACGTGTACGTAAATCTCGCGACAAGTTTTTATATCATAAATTGTGTAATGACGTTATAAGTTGATGGCAAAAAAGTTTTTAAAAGAAAAGTTTATTTAATTCTTTTTAGAATATTTAAATAAAATCTTGTGTGTTTTTAAAAAGTTTTTTTTTACTTCTAATTTATCTGTTTAAATATAATCAAAAAAGAATCTTACTTAAACAATTCAGGTTCGACAGAGAACAGAAATGCCCCAAGGGCTCATTTCTTGCCGTAAGCAATCATTAAACGCCACTGAATAACGAATCTGAATATTCTTCCAAAGTGGATGGGTGTCGCACTTTTGTCTACGGACCTCGTAATTTTGAAACATGGTCAAGTGACGAGAACGACACTCGAGCTGGCACCAACTTTCCACACTGCACCCACCGGAGGACATTTGTGTCTCAGCATATTTAACGTGCATCGGCCCCCTTTGCACCGAGGGTCTTGAGCAATACTAGGCTAGAACTCATGACACGCCAGCTACGAGTCCGTTGACCACTAGGCTGTCGCTTCCACAAGACCTTTATAAAATCTATGTGTACAGTTGTAAAAATAACCACTTCTTGATACACAATAAATGGTAATATATAAATTATCATAGGATTTTCTGATATTATTTAGACCAGGGGTGTCAAACTCGTATATTACGGGCCACATCGTCTATTTTATTATAAGATGGGGGCTGCATGTTTACGATCTTCAAAAATTCAATAAAATACGATTTTTATAATGTATTATGAATTTATTAATGTAAAGCTTAATATACTGTATATTATACACATGCAGTCGTTTTAATTTCACATGTTATTTTTTAAACTTAATCAATACATATTTTATATTTTTAATTTAAAAAAAGCATTTCTTTAAGAATTTCAATTTAACATTACTTTTTAGAAAATATTTGACATCAATTTTTACACAAAGCAAGTCATCAAGATTTGATTAAAAATACTGAGATGATGTAATTTTTAAAATTGACGATAATTGTTGATTGGGATTAATCTTATCTTTCTGAATTGTCGCTATTTCTCATTAAAGAAAATCATTACCTGTGTAAGTGCTTCGGAACATAGCCATTACTCGCATAACAAACGATAAACTTTAGGAAAAAGATCTACTGATAATTACGAGTATGCATAAAAATCTAGAATTCCGACTTCCATAGATTTTTGCTTCAACAAAGAATCCCATTGGATTTCAATTAATTAATTTGTAAGCTTTCATCAACAATTTCAGTATCGATAGATAAGGTAAAAGGGCGAAATTGTAACTCACAGCTCTTAAAATTAGAATTAATATAATTCGGTTTCAAACAATTTAATTGGTTCATGCATTTAGTAAATTTGAATTTATGGGATTTAATCAACAGATATTGACAGCTTTCAAAGTGAGACAAGTTTCTATTTATTTTCGCCAAAGTAATAATATTATCAAATATAGCTATAACAACATGATTTTTGCCTTAAAGCTTAATATTAAGTTGATTAAGATATCAACTGAGAAAACCAGGTCCCTCTTATCCATCTTTTAATTCATAATATCTTTTCTTCCAAGAAGTCCAGCAATTTGAAGAATCATTTTAAGGCTATAGGATTTGAAAGCCATTGAATTTACATATAATATATTAAATAGTTGCATTCATCCTCTATATCTTCGAGAAATGAAGCTAATTGACGATGATTAAGTTCTTGAATGGAATTTACAATTTTGGTGACTATTTTTAAAACATGTAATGTGATTAAAACTTTGGAGCACAGTACCTGCTGGTGTGTATAATATAATGAAAATGCTCAAAATTATTATTACCCCATACTGTGTGTTTGTACAAGTTTCTTTTAATCTTGCTTGCTTGATTGATTATTAACATCGCACTGTTTAGCTACACGAGGGCTTTTGGCGACGGACCACGTAATTTTGAACCATGGTCAAGTGACGTGGACGACACCTGAGCTGGCACCCCCTCTCCTAACTACCACACCAACGGGAGGACGTTTCAGCTCTCGACAGATTTAACGTGCATCGCTGCCCTACATGGCGAGTCTTTAGTGGCACTGGGCTCGAACTCGTGACAAGGCAAGCCACGGTCCGATACCTATACCACTCGGCTACCGCGGCCCTTTTAATCTTGCAACAACTCCTTTAGTAATATCGATCATGGTAGGCGTACCATCATGCAAGGCAAACCAAGTTTTCTAATGGTAACTTATATCTCTTCTCTCAAAAGGTATATAAGTACATTAAAAATATCAGCTCCAGATGTTGTATATTGAATATGAATGATTTCTAAAAGTTGTTCACTTATTTTTAAATCAACATCGTATCCGTGAAAAAAAGCAACTAGCTGAGCAAAATTTCGAATATCTGTACTTTCATCAATATTGCAATAAAGTAGGCTTGAAATGTTGATATTTCTGTGAATTATGCTGATTTCTCAAATTCACGGCTATTTCATCAACTCTGCTACCAACAATATTTCGACTTAAATTTAGATTTTTAATTTGTTTTTTTGTTTGGGTTGGACATAATACACTTCCGCTGGTTTAAATAAACATTAACTAATAAATTACCTTTCAGTGTAAATTATTTCGATCTGCTTGTGTGATTAAGTGTAATAATATATAACTCTTTTACGGCAGATGTATAGTCTTCAACAAATTTATTGAGTGTGCTTTACTGTTTTTGAAGAATTGATTCAAATTCGGACTCACACAAAGTCTTGCTAAATGTTGGTCATAGTTTGCTTCATGATTTGTGCCATAGTGCTTTTTAAGAATATATTCCTTAAAAACTGAAATAGTTTTTACATATCTGGCATATTTGAATCTTATTTTGAACTCAACAAATATTACAGTTGGCATTTTCTTGAAAATTACGGTGTTCCTTTTGAATTGATCTTTCTTTACTTATTGTTGAAATTTGATTGTGCTTTCATTCGCGAATGATTAAGTATACACTGCCCTTTATCTTAACCATCCTGAATATTTTTTTTTAAACTTTAAAAAACGTCTCTGATTGTCTCTTTTGCTGATTGGACACTCCAAACAGAAAAGGAGAAAGAGAAATGAAAGTCACACACACGAAGAATCGTGTACCATCCATAGTAAAGAATATGTATAATGCATTTCAGAATTTATTAAAGTAATTTATTGTAGTAAAATCAAATATGAAAACGTTTAGTAAAATATAAAAAAATTTTGTTGTTTTTTTTATCTAAAGGCTATTTCTATTACCAAAAAGAATTTTAAAACAGGAACAGGTAACAGGCAAATATAGTGTGTGTATATATAAGGTCCACTTCAAATAAATTTTAAAATGAAAAAACTTTAAAAACCTAATATTTTAAAAGGAGTTGGCGGACTGCAACTTTCGTACTGACTGGCTGTAAATCTAACACCTCTGATTTAGAAAAGAAAGCTAGAAAGTTTGACATCCTTGGGAAATGAAACGCGAAATGTTCCTCCATTTCATATCTAAATGTATTTGGGCCTTGAAATGGAGAGGCCTGGATTGAGAGGGAGCTTCTTGATGAGTGGACTAAATGAATCGGTGTGAGTTAACCCCTGATTTAGACCATTAGAATCGTTTTAAAAACATTGTTTTACGGAGAAGTCGTAGTATTTTTTCTTTTTGTGTTCTTTAATGAAATTAAATTTTATCACGTGATGATTACCAGTTTTTACCCCCTAAAATAATTTATTGAATATTAAGAATAATTTCTATTGCGTTATTATAGTGATGGAATCAATAATATTAAAAACCCTTCATATACGATATATAATGAGAAAAGGGTCACAATAATAATCTGACACATTTTTTTCTCTCGATGAAAAACAACTTCTAAATTTCTCGCGAACTCTAAATGTACTTTTTCGTATAGTAAATGTAATTCCTTTTAAAATAGTTGATTACATGCGTGTGTGAAACGTTATCCATATCGGCCCATTCAATTTAAATTAATATAGACTTAGTCTTATATTTAATTTTTATCTTCTAAGCCTCTAAAGGATTTTTCAGCGCTTAGTAGAAACAAATCAAATTAATAAAAAAACAATTTCTGGCATCCGACTTATATAAAGAAATTCAATATTTTTTTTCTCGTATAAGCTAGACTACTACAAATTAAAAAACAATCGCTTCTTTCTTTAGAGAAATGTCCTGTTTATCACATTTTTTTTATCAGTAAACAATGGTGTTTACTGTGGATTTGAAAAAGCAATTATTAAAATGGCTTGTTTTCGGGTTTTTCGTTGCGTGTATTTAAAGCTGCCTTCGTATTGCGATCTGTTTCAATACCATTTACAGTATTGTTTGTCCTTTTATAAAAATTAAAAACTAAAAATAGTTATTTTTCTGAGTTTATTGAAGCTTATTTAATCATCATAATTCTTCGAAAAAGGTATTGAATATTTAAATAACATAATAAACGGGAAAATAAATAAAATTGTTTTTGAAAAAATTTAATTGAAAATTCTAATGTTATAAATATAATTTATATAATCTTTGGTTTCTGGTAGTACATTTTATTTGTGCTAATACAGAATATAATCATCATAATTTAATTATGCAGTAGCAGTTTGAATGCAGGTTTATGTTTGCTGAGAGAGAGAAATAGGAAAGTTGAAAAATTCTGCACACTTGGGGAAAGGACCGATGTTAATTGATGAAGATAACTTTTAAATTTCCTTTCGACAATTTTTAAGCCTTTAATTTTTATTATTCCCTATCTAGAATTCAACAATTAAAGTTTCTTTTTCAAATGAAACTAATAATGTGTTTCGTATTAGGAATAATTTTTCTTTTATTGTCAGTGAGTGAACGTTGACGTCGCACTATTCACCGACTCGAAGGCTTTTGGGGACGGACCTCGTCATTTTGAACCACGGTCAAGTGACGAGGACGACACCTGAGCTGGCACCCCTTCTCCTAACTTCCAAACCAACGGGAGGACGTTTGAGCCTCGGCAGATTTAACGTGCATCGCTCCCCTACACGGCTGGTCTTCAGCGGTACTAGGTTCCAACTCATGACTCTCCGGCCACGAATCCGTTACCCCTTGACCACTAGGCTCTAACTAAACTCTGGGAGCGCTCTATTTTAAATTAAAAAAAAAATCTCTAGCATATTTATACATATGAGTAGTTACGACACAAACATTGGCTTTTCATTCAACTCACCTGTTTTTTTTCTTTCTTGAAGTCCAGAATCGTTCTATAAAAATGCCCAATTTTTTCACTTCAACATATAAAATTAAGGATCCCTTTATTATAAATGTACAGGAGACTAAATTTTGAAAATGTGTAATTAAACAATATTAATTGAATCAAAAAGAAATCATAGTATATTAAAATAGAGAGAGAGAGAGGAGATACCATCTACAAGAAAGAGTGAAGTCGGTCAGTAACAACGAAATATTTTTCTGTCAAAAAGAGTGTTCCGAATATGTGAGTCATTTCTTTAATAATTAAATGTAAAGTATCTCTCTTCATACAAGTTTCAATAACTTTAATCAACACGTCCTACGAATGAGGTATTATACTTGTTATTATATTGCTATTTTAAAAAAATTAAATTGGAGAAAACTGTAGCAAAATGAAATAACTTCTTTTTCAATTCAGTCATTAATTAATAAGATTTTATATATTCCAATAGTAAATTTGATGTGATAGTAGTCAAAACTCGTTCTGATTACAATTGTCTTGTAAGGCAACATAAAAATACTCTTTTGTTTTATATATATCTAAAAACTATTGATATATAAAACTATAGATTTATGATCGATAGTTTTGTTCTCTAATTTAGTTGCCTCGTAGTTCATATTTGCTTTATCTATAAAAGAGTTACATTCAATTATCAGCGAATATTTTTAATTGAAACTGTGTGAATGTGCATATCGTTTATTAATATTAAGATTATATAGTTTTTATTTTAGAACGTAAGTTATATTTTACAATATCTTGCAATTGGTTTTTTGATGATATGAAAAACGCATTAAAAAAACCCTTTTTTTACAATTGAGGCGACCGTTGTAGCCTAGTAGTCAAGGTAACGGAGTGTCATGAGTTCGAGTCTTGTGCCGCTGAAGACCCGCCGAGTAGAGGAACGATGCACGTAAAATCTGTCGAGGCTCAAACGTCCTCCCTTTGATGTGCTGTGGAAATTAGGAGAGAGGTGTCGTCCACGTCACTTGACCATGGCTCAAAATGACGTGGTCCGTCGCCAAAAGCCCTCGAAAAGCTGAAGAGTGCAACGAAACAATTCATTCACTCACTCGCTCTACAAGTGAGAGTTGAGTAGCGGAAATTTTTTTTTGAACTTAAATTCGAAGTCAATTCGAATTTTCGATCTTCTAATTTTTTAGAATACATGAAACAATACTATTGACTTAAATTATGCAACACTTTTGGAAAAATACTTATTGCATGATACATAAGCGATGCAACTTTAATAAATAAAGCAATAAATTTCCAAATTTTTATTAATTCAAAACATACTTAGTAAAGAAAGACCTCTTTAAACAACATGGAATGATAGATACTTAATGTTAGTATAAATTTCTCCGTTAAACAGAATTCTCCATAATTATCTAAAATTTATTTTACATAATGAGGCAATTTTGTTAATTCCTGGCGTGTGTTTATGGTTATAGGTTAACTTAGATTATATGTAACATAACTAGCGATTTTTAGAGAGTTATTTGTGCAGTAGACCGGGATTTTGTTCGGTAAACTAGTTTCATACAACATCGTGGCCGCGGAAGCTTTATGGTTATGGTCACGAACTCATGACCGGAGTGTAGAGGGTTCGAGTCCTGAAGTCTCGCAGTGAAGAGGGGGTTGATACACTTTTCGTTTGTCGAGGTCAATGTCCTCCCGTTGGTGTTGTAGATAGGAGAGTGGTGCCGGCTCAAGTGTCACCCTCGTCACTTGGCTGAGGTTGAAAATGACGAGTTCTATCGCCAATAGCCCTTGTGTTGCTTTATAGTGTGACGTTAATGTAACACACACTCATTCATACAACACCAGCATCTAGAAATGAGCCTCAGAACTCTTAGTCATTATTGGGGCCGCGGTAGTCGAGTGGTCAGAGTCGTGGCTGGTAGAATGGAGTCATGGGTTCGATTTTGGGTGCCACTAAAGATACACTGTGTAGAGAAGCAGATCCACGTTACATGTGTTTAGGCTCAAAGTCCTCATGTTGGCTCAAACTTACTAAATCCGTCCCTACGAGTCCTTGCGTTGCTTCGAAGGGCGTCGTTAATAAAAAATCAATCCATCGCAACCATCTACCACAGGTCACTTCTCTTAATGAAAGTTTTTTGTTGAACTGCAAAATGTATTAACATCTGTTATGAATAGAATTTTTCTTTTGCCTAATTTTTAAATTATATTCATTGTATCCTCCTCCGTTTCATAAATTATTTATCAATCAAGTTTTTTAAATATCCGATTGTAAGGAATCGCAAATGAAATGATATTTTACTAGAAATCTGCTGCACAAGAATATATAAATGTAACTTCAAATTTTACTATTTTTGCTATGATTTTAATTTTTGTGTTTCCTAGAATCACGCGTAAATAAATCTCATTTTAAAAAAGTGTCTTCGTAATATTCATACATTATTTTATATTTTAGCATACATAGTACTATACCCCGAACTAACGCGATAGGTGGGACTGAGTGATAACCTCGTAAGTCGGGGTATAATTTGGGGCATGTAAATTATTTTTAGTTGGGGCCGGAGACGAAAGAAAATAATTTAGAACTAAAAATTTTTAATAAAATCTTAGATAACTTCGGTTTGCGATTTTGTATGAGTGTTATTTTAATGTAGGTTTCATGAAATCTAACAAGTAGTCTGCCGACTCACAGATTTTTTTCTCCAACAAAATTCCTCGTATGATGCTAATAATTGTTTTATTCCTTGTTTTGTTGGGGAAAAAATGCGTTCTTTGTTGGAGTCTATATATTCAAAAAATTTCGTAACCCTTTTTCAATTGAACTGAGGACTTCAGTCAAATTCCCAACCGTCATTCGATCTTCTGAATGAAATGGGTCTAAAGACTAAAGTTCTTTAATGTCTTGCTCATGCATTTCTATGAATTCATCCATTGTCAACTCCTGATTGTGGGAATCCAGCAGTTATTGAACGTCATCACACACTATCCATTTTTAAATTTATTTGTCAGGCAAGATTGAAACAGTTGTCAATCACGTTATGAAATAAACTCAATCTCAGTGGCGCAACAGCCCATGAGGGCCAGGGTCTACTGTACTCATCCCAGTATACGTGACCATTGGGCACTGAGGTGCATGAACAGATGTCCCGATCAGGTGGTCAATCTGAAGCGAGACCAAGCAAGCTTGATACTCATTTATCGACCCACTGCAGTAGGAATAAAAGGCTGAGTCGACTTCGCCCAGCCCAGGAATAGAACCGGGACCTGTATTGTGGAAGCACGAAATAAATAACACAAAATAAATTATTGTGGCTAAGCGTCGATTCCGCGTGATACGTCCGAGCATGTACATCAACTGAACCGGAAGCGGGGAGTGAGTAATCGAGCACTCAAACAAAATCGCGTAAGTTGGAGTAGCGTATGTCGAGGTATTACAGTATACATTTACAGTATAAATAGAAAATGAAATAGAAAAAATCCAGGGAAAAAAAAGCGATTATTACTTAAAATATGTTATCAAAAATCCAATAAGTAAAGGTTGAAAACACATTGACGACAGTAAATCCTTTTTAATAATATGAATAACTAATACATTAACGAGGTTAACAAACGCAATCAAATCAATCAAATAAAATCGAAGTCACAATCAAATTTGACAAACATTTCTAGCTGGCTCTGAAGTGGGTCAGATGACAAGGCACGCATCTGAACGGCAGTTACGTTCTGCGAGTGAGTGAATATGAACGTCGCACTGTGTTTTATTTCTCTCTTCTCACCTTTCTCAGTGAGTGAATATTAACGTCGCAAGGTTCAGCTACACGAGGGCTTTTGGTGGCGGACCTCGTAATTTTGAACCATGGTCAAGTGACCAGGATAACACCCACACCTTTCTCAGAGGAGTGCGATTACGCTCTGTACATTCGTGCCAAAACATGCTTAGGTAAACACTCATTTATACAGGTTAGAGATGGGAAACACTAAATGTTTTTGTGCCGCAGCTAGTGAAATATAATGCAGTAAACGTTGTAATTAAAATTTCTTGGCTTAATTTTTATAAATTTTATTTACTCGTAATTATTTAGAACGAGTGGAAACATTTACCAATGCAGGAAATATTGAATTAATAATGACTGATTTCACCCCAATTGGTCTATCTAGACTCGTAATGACTAATCGGATTTTAATGTACTGAAAATCCATGCATTAAATTTTTTACATGTTTGGAAGAAATAATGGACACTATCACCACGAACGAAATTTTCCCCGAACAAAAAATAAACAATGGATGAGAGTTATATATCAGTTGGACGAAAATCAGCATTTTCATCTGTTCTTGTTCACATTTTTCTTTTCGAAATAAGCCTGAGTTACGAAGTAGTTAAGAAATATTAAGTAAAATGTTAATTATATTATTCACGGTCCACAGATTTAAAACTTGCTTCTTTGAATCTTGCTAGCCTTTGAGTTGAACATGCTTACTCGCGGTTGATTTAGGGATTGTTTATTACTGTGTCAAGAGAACTGGCAAGGCAAAAGGTGCCACCGTCAAGTGACGAAGACGATAGCCGCGAACCGCCATTCTCCTCTCTCAAACTTCCGAACCATGCCTCGGAGCCTTGACAGTTTTCATATGCATCAGCCTCATTACGTGACAGGACATTTTTGGTGTTCGATCTCGCATTTACATCCTGACTACAACAACACCATGGCCACTCGAAGACTGGGGCCGCATTCTTACTCTCGAAACTTGAACATCTCCCTGATTTGCATTTGTGGAACGGCATCTCCTTGAGCTCTGCCAAACCAAGCTACCATAAAATCGCATACAAATAGCTTATCACATTTGAATCACTACATAAAGACTGGTAACTTTGTAATTTTCTGTTCAAAATTTATTATGAGATCTATTTCATCATATGGATTTCTTTTGTGAGGAAGTTTGGAGAGCTGGGATGAACTCAGGTGCGATTGACAGGGTTTCAATATTACGAGGTCCATCGCCTATAGCTCTCGTGTTGCTTCGTAGTAGTAAACAATGAATCGATTTTGAACTTTAGAGCAAGGATTAATCTATAAGGAAAATTTACTAAGAAAAAGAAACATAAATTTAAAGGCGGAGTTTGGTTTCGTTCTGTTAAATCTGGACGGAAATAAAGCAACTCTTAATGTCAGGTGGTCGTGGAAGTTGTGAGAGAATTAACACCGCACTATTCAACTACTCGAGGGCTTTTGGCGACGGACCTCGTCAATTTGAATTATGGTCAAATGATACCTGAGCTTGCCCCCTCTGCATGGCGGGTCTTTAGCTGTACTAGGCTCGAGCTCACACACACACACACATGACATGCCGGCCACGAGTCCGTTACCTTGACCACTAGGCTACCGCGGCCCCCGTTGAGTAGTAAGAGCCTCGAGTTAGCGGCTGGCGTTGTTTTGGTCGACTCCTAATGCCACTAAAGATCCGTCTAGTGGAGGTGATCGCTCGTTCAATCTGCCGAGTCTCGTATGACCTTGCACATTGGTGGAATGTAAAAATTAGGAGAGAGAGTGATGTGGCAACTCTCTGATGGTTTCCTCGTTACTTGGCTGTGATTTAAGACTATGAGGCTCATCGCCAAAAGTTATAATGCTTCCAGGTGTAAGAAGTTATTAAACAATTAATTATATATACAACATAATTACAACTGAGCTTATAATTAAAATACATTATATCAAGCTTGACTATTATGTATGCAATTATATTAAAAATACATATTTGTTGTGCTTAGTAATAAGATGAGTAACTAGAGAATTACAATTCATATTAAGAAGATTGCCTTACATGTAAAAGAGAGAGAGAATTAAGGCTTTTAAAACTGAAATATAAATATATCATTTCAAATAATAAATTCAAAGAAATTAGAAAATTGATTAAATCCACGAAAGAGCTGTGCCCAATTTGTTTTCCGGATCATAAAGAAAAAAATTGGCTTAGAGCTTTTATTTCTTTACGCAACGTAAAAATAAAATAAAAAAAAATTCAAAAACGGTTACCAATCCCTGTACAATACCGTTTTAATTAATTACGGAATTCAAAAAAACAAATAAGTAAAATCCTCTTTACATTTCATAAGATTCAAGTTGATCTATGAAATCATAGATTTTTATCAAGGGACTGATCGTCCAATTAGATTGGAATCGCAGGGGCAATCCGGTCGAAATTGAAGCAAGATTTCAGTTTTCGGTTTCTTCCAAAAAGCGTTATAAAATTCCACTACCATTTCTAACATCATTTGAAAGTAGGAAAAAATGTTTTTTTCAAAGTGACGAACGTCTCTTCTGTGTGTGTAAATTCTTTAATAAAAATTGTATTCGGGATAAGATGGATACTTTCTGTATTCTTTGAAAAATTGTTCTTCGCTCACTTTTCCACTCAATATGCTGTACCTCAATTACAAATCGACTACTCCGTAAGGAACCAGGCGAAGAGACATACTGTCGCGCCATCTGGCGCGGTTTTGTCCACTATTAGCGCCAAGAGAAACTTATTTGGCCGTTTATCGCCTTACGATGCAAATTGAAATAGGCCACTCGTCAAGAAGTTCTTTCAAATTATGTCCAGCTTTCGGCAACTTCATAGACCGATGCGGTTCATTCCGAGGAGTCATTGTTTTTTTTCTTCTTTTTTACTGAGTCTACTAGATCTTCTCTGGCAAAATAGATCTTTTTTGAGGTGGGTTTTACTGAATTTTTTTCCTTAAATATCTTTTTTTCCTGACCTTTTTAAAATTTGCTAAAATATTTTTAAGACTGTACCTGCTATAGATAGAGATTAATGATACTTTGTTTCAAAGATGCGCACTGGCGCGCCTTTCCGGAGCATCTTCAATTTTTCATAAACGAAGAAAAATATACTGAAGAATTTAAAAGAAAGCAAACGCAGTTTAAATTGTGTAATTTTTGTGTAATTGTTTAATTTGTACCTTTAATTTTTAATATTTTACCAGCTCTTTTAAATCAATAATTACAGAACTTTTGAAGTGAAATATTTCGGCCTCTGTTTTTAATAATCAACCTTTTCTCATTAAAATTGCTTAACTTCAAAGTGAGTGCTTTCTTTAAATATTGCTCTATATTTCTGTTCATTATCTTGTTACATTTTATTTAAGTAATACATTATTCAATAACTTAGTTAAAAAATTTTAGATCAATTTTTTTTAAGTGATTCAAAATAGAAAAGCATATTGTATTGAAGACTTTTATTTGGAAAAGTGTGAAAACTGAATTTACGCGCGCTTCTTTCGCTTAACAGATGCTTCCTTATTAAATTCGCAAACCTCTTTTCGAAACTTTTTTACTGCTTTACTTAAGAAGTATAAGGGTGTGTGTGTATCACTTAACGTTTTAACTACATTAATTTTTTAATAACTGAATTGATATTAATTTAAGAAAACAATCTCATAATTTGTCAAATTGTAAAGATAAAATAAATTTTTTATCACTCATTGAAAGCAAAATTTCAGCAATAAAGCTTCACTATTCTATTCGAGATAATGTTTACTACCATTTTTTTAGGCATGATTCAAAGTTCATAATTTAGTGGAAATGTTAAAATTATATGTTTAAAAACACCCAGCCTTTTTTAAAGCTATGTTACTGAATACTTACTTTTGCTTTTTTAAGCTCGAATTTCGTGGAGAAAATTTCTTAAGTTATGTTTAAAATATCAGGTATATTTTTAAGGGTGCATTTCTTTTGCGCAAATTGCATTTCCATATGAAAGATGCAATTTTCAGCCAGAATCAAGGGCTATTAGTGATAAGGGGCCCCGAGCTATAGGAGCCCCAATATGTGTAACATTTTGACACTTTCAAATAAGTTTTATTAAAGCGATAATTTTTATTTATTTTACAAAAAAGGGCTCCTAAGTAATTTTGATGCAGCTCCCTCTCAAAATTAGCTACACCAGTGGCAGAAATGCTTGATTTCGAGCCTTTGATTTTTATTCTATTTCGATTACCAAGACTCTTTGCATAGATATAAGGTCAATCTACTTTATATGAATAGTTAAAATTATATGTCTAGAACAGTGTACTATTGTATGGAGTAATTGGGGGGGGGGGCATAGTTCTGTCGTATGCCAAACTGAAATATGAAATTTTGTTAATGTCTTCTCTACGTAAATGCTTTATAAAATTTGAAATCTCTGTGCGTATCAATGGCATGATTACTATAAATGCTAAATAAATAAAATGAATTGCTTATAATGAATACATTTAAAAACCGGTTTTATCTCACCGAGATCTATGACCGCATGAAACCCTAGATTTTTGTCTCTGGTGGCCTCACACAAAGTAAGATAGTTCTCGTGCAGCTTTAGAGTTCGCGATGTTAATACAATTCTCACTCACAAAGTAAGTACAAAATTTTCTATTTTCTTCCTTTTCGTTATATATATTTATAAGAAAGTGCCACATTGATTTTTTTTAAATTTTATTTTTCAATAAAGATTATTCTTCAGTGCCCGAAAAATATGGAGGAAATGTATTTTTTCCTCCTTGTATTCGAGGTAAACATTCTAAATTCTTGATAAAAGGTTTTCTTTGTATACTGTAAATGCAAAAATCTAAAGAAATTCGGAATAAAATTGTCGCCCGTGATGCTTAAAAATAACCTTATTTTTACATTGAAATGCAAAATTAAGCATTTATCCATTTTTGATAAAGGTTTTAATATAAATTAATTCCACTAAACTTTCTGCCTTGCTTTTAAACAGGTCCCAAGTCTTCAACACAGCTGTTGAGGGTCACTGAGTTTCAAATTCCTCGCGTTGATCGTAGAAGGGGGATTAACGAGAGTTTCTGGTTTCCTGGGCTTTTTTACTTTCCGGGAAACTTCTCGGAAATCCAGGATAAAAATAGCGATCCCCGGGATCCGGGCATGCTTCAAAATTTCGGAAAGACCTGAAAATAGCTTTTCATAAATTCCAAAATTTACGCTTCTTTATACATCGAGTTACGAAATAAAATATTTCTTTTTTTATATTATGGCTTAAGAAAACAAAATCGATCCATGATTTTATATCTCAACTAGTTCTTAGCTTCGCTCTAATCCACCTTGCAGTAAAAGTTCCGCGTCAGCTAATGTTGGAGGAATGGTTAACAAATCCTCACCTAGTTTTCAATATGTGATGAGCGATTTTCAACTTCACTATTTGACTCAAGCGAAGAACAACGTCGGGCTTTGCCTTGGAATGTGTGTGGATAGCTTTTCTAATTTTTCGTCGAACTTTCAAAATTTCCATGCCCTCTTCGAAGTGTCACGAGAGGAAGAGTGATTCCTTTTTTTCACAAAAAAAAAAGCCTTGTCACATTTTTAAGTTTGTTGAAATAATTATTTGATAAATGTGAAGGAGGAGCGATAACTGTTGTAGTATCATTGCTTACTCGCAAGATTTAAATATTGCATTAATATAACTAAACTCTCACTAATTCTTTAGACCAGATAACATTTCACATTCTAGGCAAATTCTGCGTTTTATGGGTTCAACTCTCCAGTAATGATAAAAATGACTCCTTCGGCAATTAGTGTCACGCTTCGAGCGTATAGTTTTTCTAGGATAAGTTCACTTGTCTCAAGCCTGTTACAATATCAGTTTCAATTTCTGCATTAGCCAAAATGTGTAATCCTTTAATATCAATAAATCTTTTTGAAATTGTTGATTTTATCTATTTAAAAATCTTTCAAGCATTGTCAACGAACTAATCTTGCGTGTTTTAGTGTCAATACGAACCATCTCTTCACGTCCAAACACTGAATTAACATGCTTTGTAAAATATTCTTGTTTTCTGCATAAACAGTAGCTTTCGGTTGCTTAATTCTAAATTTTGTTTCTGTCTAACTCTAACGCTTTATCTAAATCTTAAATTTGTTCCTCACTATCAGCAATATCTTCGTGATATATTTTCTATCTCAGGGGTGTTTTTTTTTCTTAATTCACTCTTATAAAAAAACATACAAAAATAAACCCGCTATAGGGCGTGTACATACTTTTCATAGGTGGTATACTCACAACTCATATTTCCAAACGGAACTATCATAAAAGCATCATCTGTAACATACGCAAATGTATGGTTTACAGCTGTAATTCCTTTAGTTTAACCTTTACCCTTTTAACACAATTTTCTGCTGAACAAGATTCACTGATTCTGAACTTTATTAAAATAAGGAATTTCATTGAAATGAACATTTATGTTCAAATATAGCCTGTGTTTGTGATGTGCACGCATCGAGCGTCAAGCTAAAACGTAGTCTTTTAAATTTCATTTACAATATGGATTTAAACGGATTATATTGTTTATAGAGTTAAGCTCCCATTTGGATGTCTTTCCCTTTACTGCCTTCCCTGGAATACAAAAGCTCATAAAAATTTTATAATTTGCCGGAAACCCAAGTATTAGCTCAAATATTGTCTTTGTCATTTGAATAGAGCTTAGAATTATGTCGGTAATAACCGACGCGCTACATTGCGACTTAAATAAAACCAAATTTTAGTCTGTATGAGTTTCGGAAATATTTTGTATTTTAAAATCTCAGGTTTATATAAGAATCGATTTAAATTTGAATCAAGTATAAGATTTTATAAATCTACGCAGGATTTCAATTGATCACTAAATGTTTCTTTTCAAATATTTGACAGCACATATGAAAGTAAAAATTTGTCTCAATCTGAGTCAATTCAGTCAAGTACTTGGTAGTTTTCCCACTTAAATTCTCATTTTTTCCGTATCTTGAAATTGTGACCGGATTGTAGGTAAATCTATCATTCAATATTACATTGAATTTTGTTGTTTTTTTTTACTATAATTAAATTTTTTTTTTCAAAATTCGAAGAAATAATTGTTTTTCCTTCACATTTTACTTTCAAATCAGTTTAAAGATAATTAAAACTAAATCACATTTAAAATACTTTCAGAATTTTTTGTTTAAAAGTAATTTTCTACTAACTTTAAAATTAATGACATTTGATTTTTCAATATTGCACTCTTCAATCATTATACATGTGTGCAATTCTTGACATTTAAACAAAATTATCTTCATTTTAGTACATTTCGTTACTTTTTCAAATTTGTGACTTTTCAAAGTTCAAAAACTGGAGAAAAAAAAATGCTAAATTATTATTTCTCAATTTTCCTAATACTACTGTATAATTTTTTTTATAATCTGATTTGTTTGTGATAAAATTATCAAACATTTATCCGAAGATGAAAATTAAAGTAATTGTGCATAATAAAACTAATGTAGCTACGATAAATATTTTCAAAGTTAAAATCACAAAAATATCAAATTTAATTTGAATGCTTATTTTTCAAAGAGGACAAACGTAACTTAAAATTAGAAAATAAATATAATTATAATGTTTCCTAAAAGTGTAAATATTTATTTGTGTGAGTGGTTATGCTTTTTAAATAATCTACAAAAATGTATAATTTGGCTCCGAAACAAATCTCAAACGCCTAATGTCTTATTTTTCAATACATTTAACACTATGTACTTCACATTAAGGGTTAAATACTAAACACAAACTGGTCTCAAGAAAACCTTTTAAAAATGTCTTTCATCTGAACTGGATTAAATCGGATAAATTCTGTCTGAGAATATTTGAAAAGTATTTGATACGATTATTTCATTTGTACCTTTCAAATTGTATACCAGCACCCTATTGATGAGATCACAAAATTAAGATTCATTTTTAAAAGAATATTTGTTATACATATAGAGAATATTCGTCAAAGTTCTCATTTTAAATTAGTGTTTCAGGTATTGCAACAACTATTTTATACAAGCCGAACATTTATTAGTGATTATTTATATCCTCATTTCATCGGTTTATATATATGAGTGATCTTTGTACAGTTTATCAACGGTGTTATCAATCAGACCACAAATATTTACATCGTTGAAAAGTAAGATGGAAGAACATAGAAGTAAAAAAAAATCCAGAGATATAACAAACTTCTCAAAAATCAAGCAATTTGTTGGAATATTGCAGTTTAAAACAACAGTTTATTTCGATTCTATTAAGGGAACTTAAAATTATTTTACCAAAATCTCATGAAATTGTATTCATGTTTTATATAATTGTTAATTCACAGTTAAGCACTAAAACATCCTAAATTGGTATTATCCGCTTATTTCCTCTGATTTTTTATAATTTCTCGAAGTAACTACTAAAAAAAGTCTTGCTAAAAAATATTGCTTTTGTGTATTTCTATACAATATTTCTTTTTTTAAAAAAAACGTGTGTTGAATTACTTTAACGAAAGTGTGTCTAATGAACTGAAATATAGAGTTAACCTAACTACGTTAAACATCCACTAAAATAACATCTGTGCACCTCATAAAAGAAATAACATTTGATCCATTATGAGTCACGAGTATAAAAAAAAGTATTAAACTATTAATTTCAGTTCTTTATTGTCAAAGCAAGATATTTGTGCAAGGCCCCCGCCCCCTTCTACCTTGCTACAACCCAAATCAATTACTATGAAATGTTCTAATTTTTTACATCGGAAAAATAGGAGTCTAGCAAAATTACGGGAATCCTGGCTTGCGAGTCGCCGACTTGAGTCTCGAATCCATGAAAGATTGTCATATAGCAGGGTTGGCGAACTTTTATGAATCAACGTGCCATTTTTTCCTCAAGAAGTGTTTAATGAGGTATAGCCGTCCCGTCAAATAATTTTGACGTGACTGGAAAATAATAAAACTAAATACTAACAACTCAAAACTCTTAACTTACTACGAAAAAATACATTTTGCACTGCATAATTGTAAATGTTTTAGTTATACGTGTAATTCACAAGTTAAAGTAAAATTAGTGTGACTTCTGTCGTTTCAGAGTGGATGACAAATAACTTATATTAGGATTGTAAGATATTATACTTTTAGTATAAAATGAATCCTGAATTGGAGTCATCTGCCAAATGGTTTCTAAGCAATTAATTATTTTTGCTGTGATTCACTTTTTTGACAACAAGATTTAAAACTTGTTTCAAAATGCCTTTTTACTGACGATGTTCTGCATGCCACTGATCCAGAACATAAAACACGCATCTTTTTGTCGTCTTTACTAATAACGCCATATTTCTAAATTCACCAAGTTTGAAATTCTCTGTTACACTTACTATCATGCACTTTTTATTCTGAACTAGCCATGTTGAATAACAGTTAAAAATCGTAAATATAACACAAATAAACTTTAAAATACAGTTGTGTCAATGAAATTGAATATGCTATGCTTATACAAATTTTGCATCAAAAACAACTGTAGTGCACGATGTAACTAAGGCAAGACGATAACAAACGAGTGT
>BMAV01022036.1:185675-203908 GCA_019973955.1 Trichonephila inaurata madagascariensis
CCCCCCCCCCCTCCTTTCTTATCCATTATTTCTGTAACCAATCTTCATCGCTGATTTTGATTCATTTTCTGCACCTCTGAGGAGTTGAGTCAACGTTGTAATAAAACGCCTCGAGTCAGTTTCTTCTCCTATATTGGCCCATTTATCATTTTCAAAATGAGCAAATGGAAATTTTCAAAACGGGCAATGTGTCAGCGACTTGCGAAATGATCGGGAGTTCATTTAAGATGAGCTTGCTCTTTAGTGAGGAGGCTGTTTCAAAACATCTAACCCGATTTTCAGAAATTGCTGCCGTAGGGAATGGATTTGATTTGCTGTAAATAAAAGTAGGAGGGGGTGAAATTAGATTACATTGTACATGATGAAATAAGCTTTAGCTTATTCGATTACATTCTGCAGTAGAATAACTTAATGTGAAAATGTTTTAATTTTTTATGAGTAAATTATGATTTCTGATGTACAGATGTAAAGTTAGTTTTTTTTTTTTTTTTTTAAGATATGATCGTTGTAATGGGCTCATGGTATCATTTAAGGTTGTCAATAATCTTTTTATCGAAAAATATTTGATTTTTTCTTTGTTTTTTAAATTCTTGAAATTTTAGCACTGGTGTAGCTAATCGTCCTGAGTGGGCCCTGTATCAAAATTCCTTGGACTCCCTTTTTTGAAGCCCCTTAGCTTGTTACAAGTATTTGCTTACATATGTTGGGGCCCCGTATCATTGATACGGAGGTAGCTACGCCCCTGAATTTTAGCTTTCTAAAGTTACTTAAAAGCGTTTAAGGTATAAAGCATCTAAGCATAAGCGTTTAAAATACTGTTTTACTGTTAAAATTTAATTTTTTTAGGGATTATATTAAAAAAATTCTTTTTTTTGTGTATTTATGAAACTTACGTTCCAACATAAGCATACATTTTAACGAAACCTAATATTTTCGTTTGTTCTCCTTACTCGAGTGTGGTTAAACGTTGCAGGGCCTGTTGCCAATAGCTCTCATGTTGCTCTCAAGCATGACGTCAACAGATAATCAATCATCTAATCGGATCGTTTTAAAGAATATTCTCTAATATTAAAATTTGATAGGAATATGAGTTTAAATACTTGTATACTATATGTGCAAAACGTTTTTTGGCTTGGTTAAGCTTAAAAATTTGGAGGTACATATGCTGCTCCACATTTTTTTTTTACTTGTTGCGGCTGAGGTGCATCTGCTGCACCAAGCGATTCAGAGATGTTTTCTCCTTTCTTTTTTTCTGAGAAGAATTTTTCCGACCCTCCTTTCGACTGTCTTGGTCAGCAATTACCCCACATTCTAAGATAAACGGGAAAAAAAAAATTGTGGTACAGCATATACGTTCTACAGAAATTTAAAGATTCATTTTTTGTTGTTTTTTGAACAAGCGTTACTTTATACCAAGGGTGGCCAACCTGCGGCACGCGAGCCACATTGTGGCACGGTGGAGTTGTAATTGTGGCACGCGAAGACTTAATGAAAAACTAAAAAGTTTGAAAAGATAATTATAAATAAAAATATTGTTTGCAATTTTATTAATAAATGCTGTTGTTTTAGACACCCTTCCCCCTCAAAACTTGGATCAACATATGTTTCGTGGATAAATGTTTTCTATTTTGAACATAAAACCAAAATATCGCTCAAAATTAGCTGACATGCTTCTATAACAACCTAATTATTAAATCAGCTTCTTCAAGGACTAGTCCTAATACAGATAACTTGGTAAAAAATATTACTAATTCAAAAGCCTATTAAATACTGACTGTTTTAATAATTATTTAGAGTTAAATTCTTCAAGTTACTCATTTTTATATTATATCTAAATTAACTTATCGTGAACCTGTAAAAAGTTTATTAAAAATAAGACCAAAGTTTGTACTTTTATCTTATTAATTTTATATTACTTCTAAATTTCCAAATCTTAGACTTGCACTAGAAAAGGGCGCTACTTGCGTAAAAATCCCATAATAAGCTGACAAGTAACATTTTTTTCACTTTTTCATCCTATTTCTTTTATTTGTTGGAAAAGTTGAAAGTGGCCAGCATAATTATTTTTATCAGATTTTGGCACTCTTTCAAAAAGGTTGGCCACCCTTGCTCTATACAGTGGCCAATGAAAGCTACTTATCGGCAGTTTTCGTAATTTTTCGCCTCAATCAGAAACAGGATGGTTATTCGTGTTGGTTCTCACTCTCTTAAACCTAGTGATTAAGATCATGGACTCGTGGCTGGCGTGTCATGAGTTCGAGCCCAGTACCACTGAAGACCCGCCGTGTAGAGAAGGCCGATGAATATTAAATATGTCGCGGCTCAAACGTTCTCCCGTGGTGTGGTATGGAAGTTAGGAGAGGGGTGGCAACTCAGGTGTCGTCCTCGTCTCTTGACCATGGTTCAAAATTACGAAGTTCCTTACTAATAGCCCTCTTGAAGCTTTATAATGCCATGTGTTAATATCACTCTCACGAAAAATAAGTGTTTTTTTTTTTTGATATTTTGCGCCGGTACAATTGTTATAGTTATCTGAATATAAAGTGTTAAAATACACACTATAGAGTTTTTTTACTCCTAAAATGAATTTGTTCATTATGAATTTTGGCACATGATTTACAATTATTTTTAAAAATTTAAATGGCTCATCTTTAATTTAGATTTATTTATCCTGCAATAGAGTGGGATTAAGACAATAACACTCTTTGCTCCTCTGCACTATTGCTTAATTTGAAGTCCTTCGATTAAATTTCTAAAAACAGCGTCCAAGTGACTGCGTAATATTTTTGATGAAGCAAGCGAGACGAACAGTTCTAAGGAATTACTTAATCAAATTATTTTTACAATGGCATTTATTACGGAGAAATTATTCATTCACTTTTCAATGAATTTTTAAATTAAAGCGTATTCCATCATGTTCTCTACAGTGTAGTTTCTTTGTATTGTAATGAATAATTTAAATTTAAAAATAAAAATATTTATCTGTATTTTTAATAGCTATCACATTCACGCATGCATAATGAATGCACGATGACATTACCTGAATGAATATATGAGTTTTTTTTCCGTGTAGTCATAAACAATCAATATATTGAGTAATACAAATCCTAATTTCAAAACATGGATGATATGTATTAAATAATTTTAATCCCTATAGCTTATTATCTGGATTAAATTTACAATGCGCATCTCTCTCTTTTTTTTGTTTTTTTTGTCGCTTGGTAGATATGTTCCTCGAAATTTATACAAAAGGTACGATTTGCATAGTAAAAAGATATATACGTTCCAAATACTATTCAAAACCATGTAAGATAAAATAAATTTATTTAATTTGAAATACAGTAAAAAAGTGATAAAATTCTATTGTATAAGTTTTATAGGTATATCTATTTTAATTTACGTAATTGAGAAAGAAAAAAAATTTACACATTTAAAAGTGTTAAAAATAATGATTCATCATAGTTTAGTCCAGTCAAGCACATAGTTTACAGCGAAATGAATGAAAATCATTGTCCTCTAATTCAACTTCATCAGCTCTACTTGAATCCCGTCAAAATTTTCATCCGGTACAGATGTTTTGAGATGAATTACTTTTCGAAATATTTTACGATATCGGCTTTTTTTAAAAAAAACACAACAAAATCTGTTTATTCACTTAACTATTTTGGTTTGCAAGTTCTTTGTATAATCTGAAGTACCTACTGAACCAATCTCTAGTTGGAATTTTAGGGTGCGTTCTACGTTTGGATCAATGTTTAAAGAATGTTTTTGTACACTTGCACCAAATTTAAAATATCAGAAATTAAATGAGAAGTTAATGTGGATGAATTGTAACATTTTCTTTTCGCGGAACAATCACGATCTTAAATTGTGTCAATCAGCCGTGAAAAAATAAATACTTGTGTTCGGAGTTCCTTTATTTAACGTAACGAAAGAAAAAGCAGTTCTGTTTTACGTATTTAACTAGATGATTCGTAAAACTCGGAGTTGGAAGAAAATAGAATAATTGTAGAACTTGGGCAAAAAATAAGATTATGCTAACTAATAATTCACAAAGTCGGAAATATAGTTCCAAACTCTTTGTATTCAAAGTTCAGCTCATTTTAGCACCAACGGCGGTTAGCGATAAACCTTCTTTAGTGGAAGCAGTGTAGCTCAAAGCATAAATCTCCTTTAAAATTGTTTTCCCCTCCCCTTTATATAAAATTCAATTATTAAAATAGAAAATTTAGTTCACTTCAATTCTTTTCTGATCACTTTAAATTAAATTATTGATTAACCACTTATATTGTAATGGTAAAAAAAAAACACGCTTGAACAATTTTTAAGGCTAACGTCGTATTCGCTTGCATTGTTGGTTTCGTTGTTTCTTCCTTAAAATTTCTCAAGTAATAAATGATTATTTTAAAAGACATTTTGAAAAGTTCTATTGCTAGCTTATCACAAAGGCACCTTAATATACTGGAAATTCTCCTTTAAACTAAATCGAAAATATTTATCAATAAGTAATCGCATCCCTCCAGAATAGTAGCTTTGAACTTGATACTATTTTAAAACCTTGTATAATTATGGCATAGGATAAAGCCAAAAATACATATGAACACATGTGTATGCTTATTTCATTGTATGCTCATAGTTGTAATGAAGGGTACAAAATTTAACATGAGTGAACAGCACATAAGATCCAGTGGGTGATTATGCTTTAGGGTCTTAGATAGGAAATCCTTTTTAATAATGCTACTTTGAGTTGCTAAGTTTCAAAATTCCATACACAAAATACCGTAAAATCCTTATCAAACCTTGAACTCGAAATCCGAATGATCATGGCAGCGAGCTCTTCGTGGCTGACGATGCTTCAATCCAGTTGGATGTTCGAATTCTGTATTTTCCTAAGGTTTCGTCACATGTAACGGGATTAATGTACGTTAAATCTGGCAAAGCTCAATCTTATTGGCGTTGTGCGGAAATTAGGAGAGTAGATGTGTGTGTGTGTGTGTCTGTTCAAAAGTCGTCCTTGTTATTTAACCGGGTTCAGAATTCTGAAGTCCATCATCAATAGCCTTCATGGAGCTTCGAAATGCGCAACGACGGTACGTTAAAGAACAGTAAATCAACCAACCAAACTTTCTTTTGAGAACAAGCTCTCTCTCTCTAACAAGCTCTTGCGGCCTTCCATAATATATGTATAATTCCCTTTAGTTTCATCTTAAAAAACTTTTTAATTTGTAATGGTCCTGATCCTTCAGGACTCTCGCATAAATAAGTAACTGTTGCTTACCCGCCTAACGGGATTTAATCGTAACTTTAATATGTTAAAAATTATGTACTCAGTAATTTATCAATTATTCGTTTTGTGATAACCTCGTATGGTAGTTATCCACAAATCACAAGACGTCCTCGGAAGTCATGTGAGTTTTTGTACTTCCGGTGCCGTTTTGCATAAATACCGAAGATCTCAGAAAAATTCACCCACTTCTTGTCCTCGTCCTGTGAAAGCACACAGCTAGTTTTTGTTTTTGTATTCTTTGTTGTGCCATGTAGCTTCTGCTTTGTGTCTGTATGGGAATGTTTTCTACTTATGAAATAAACCAAGATGTCAATGTATTCAGCCTCATCAATTGTACGAAATCGACTACCACCAAATCTTCAATATCTTTATTAAGGTAGAATTGCATTCAGCTTATTCGTTATATATATATATATATATATATAATATAAAATTTCTATTTACGATTACTTCAAACAATTTTTATGCTTTTATCCATTAGAACTTTTGTATTTATGTCAAATCATTTTTCTTCAAAATGCATGCATTTCTAATGTTAAATTCTACATTACAATTTAATTGTTATACGAAATAATTCAATTTTTAAGGTAATTTTTTTAAACTTACTCTTAATTAGAAAGCTTTTTTTTAGTTGGAAATAAGTTGGAAGTTATAAAGTAACAGATTTTTCAAAAAGAAATCTGCCTTTAGTCTCCATTATGTCTTTATCTCCATTATCAAATTTGAGCTATTTAGTTGCAGAATTGAATTTATCGCGATTTTTCGTTAATTTATAGTTATCGGAAATTGGATTAAATTTTGAATTTTTCAGCTGATTTGTAAAATTTTATCAGATGGCTGCTCGCAAAAATGCTATGTGGATTTCTGTATTAAGAATCACGGCCTTAGAGCATTGGATAAGAATTTTTTCAATAACTGTAGCGTGTCTGCTAAATTTCTAGTTATTGCATGTATATTTGTCAGTCGGAATATAAATTTATTAAAATGAAAAAAAAATTATAGATTTTTTGATAAGACAGTATCGTTTTTTCCGTTCCTCTCGATTCAAAAAGCTACCATACTTAAATTCTGATTATAATATTAGGTGGATAACTGTTAGAAGTCTAAATATATATTTTGCCCTTTACTTTTAGTTCTATAAAATGGATTATGATCGCGTTTTACTACTGAAAATTTACGAATACTTAACTATTTCCATTAATCACGGTTGCACACACATCTTCTGCTTTTTAATTAATGTTACTTTTCAGTTGAACTGCTTGTGATTTTCTTTTTCTTTGATAGTATCATTTAAACTTTTTTATGAGAGAGAGAAGTTTCCCAAATTCTGTGTGATTTTTTTAAAGTGATTTATTGTGGTGTTTAATACGGTATACTCATATTTTATTCAACATGCTCGTTTTTGTTCAAAGGTGAGGTAAAAATGACACGGTGCTTATCCAAGAAAACATTAAAAATATATATTCCCCAAGGAGGAAAACGTTTCTTTCTTTATTGGAGAAAACCGTTCACACACACATTGTTTGAATTTTTGTAAATGTATCTATATGTATTCATTTAAATCTTTTTTGACGAAACATTACTAAATTATTCTTAAAAGAAGATTTGAATGAATAAAAGCTCAGAGGGTGTATCATACGGATATAAGTACGGTACACCTCAAGAATGATACAGTTTTTTCATTATTGGGAAATAATGTAGTTGCGTGGTCACAACTCTCTCCCCATTTTGAAGAAAAAATTTCTAAATAATTTATTTAACAGACGATAATTATTTTTGGATGGCCTTTTTCTGGGTTGAAGACATTCCCTTTTGTCTATAGCAATTTCATTTGAAATACTTATAAATGATTATAAATACTTATAAATCCCTTTTTAGTAACAAGGATTAAGGAGAATGAACGACTCCTTTCCATTTTTTTGTTTCATTTTAGTCCTCTAAGCAACTAAGATTAACATGTAAAAAATAATTTATGCAAACTCTGTGTGGAGTCTTATCACCTAATATTCTTTTTTTCATAATGAAAGAATACTTTTAAGAAATAATATCACACGTATCGCGGCACAGACTCGTGCGTCACGGCTAACCATTTCCTTCTGTGCAACAAGTGAACATTGTTCCTTTGTAGAATTACATTAATTAAAATGTCATAAAAACTTTTATTAGTACAGTAAAATTGGTTTACTGTAAGCCTTGACTGCTCTGTCCAAATGCTATGGGAAAGCATCAAAAACTTAACCTTTTAAAATTTAGCTACGAAATGTTATTGTTGACCCCTCACTTAGGTTCTAGAAACCCTACCCCTTTGTATTTTGAATTATCAATAAATTCCCATGCCGCTCCGTCACTTCTAATTTCCAAGTGCTTCTGCTGCCTCTTGTTTAAGACCATCGTGGGAGTCAGCATTCTGGTATTTGTTTCCTCAAAGCAGTAATAAAAGAATAGTTAGGTTTGTTTTAGAACCCAACTATATATATTTATTCTGTGATATTTGCTCTTTTCTGAGGTACTTGTGAATCCCTAGCAATGCCTTCAGTACACTGAATAGGGTACATACCATGTTTGTGAGAAACATTAATTTATATTAATTATCTAAGATAAATATATTTTCATATGAAAACGCTTTTTCCTGAATAATATGAGGTGCACATATTTCTTGTATATTCTTTAAAAATAATTTTTAATTGTGCTAAGCATGAAAAATATTTGAAATAAAAATATACTATAACAAGAGATATATTTCTTTAATTGTTCGCATGTTTATATTGAAAATCACTTGGAAAAAATTAGATCTGAAAGTATTAATGGAAATGGTGCAGATTATTTATATACCTTAATATATTTTTAGATTAGACTTTTATGTTTCATTTTTAGGCTTAAAAAGCATTCTATTTCTAAAATGCATTACTGGATTATTATTTTCAATTTATAGAGTGTTTTATAGACCTTTTTATTTAATGAGTTTTCTAATAACTTTCGAATAAAATGCAGCAATTGCAAATTTCAAATAAAATTCATTTGCAGTGTTGACCAAATTTGTGTACACAAGTTTGTAATTTTTATATTGTTCAGTTTTTCATGCTTATAAAAAAGAAATGCATCAAGTAATACGAATATTTATATATAATTTCAATGTAAATTTAATTTTAAATTGAAAAAATGAAATTCAAAATACTGTTAATGTTTAAAAAATTTAGCTTAAATTTTAAGAATTTACAACGTATATATAAAACTATAGTATTAGTCTATATAAATACTTAGAAGGACCTTTTTTATTTTGATGGCAGCATCACAGTGACGTCTCAATGAAAACTGATAAATACTTGAGGTTCTTGTTTTGTTATTTAACGGGGTCATGAATGCTATGAATTCTTATATAGGACTTCTGTCAGGGCAGTTATGGGGCCAATACAATATTAAATTTCTTTAGTATTGCACAACCTTTTACAATGTGACAAGCAGCTGAATTTTATTGGAAAATATATGGAGTATTCAAAATAGAAGGCTGCAGCTTAAGTTCCATGATTGTATCTATATACTTTCTCGTATTCAGCGTACTTTTAATTATCTGTAGACCACCTACGCCAGGGGTAAGCAAACCGTAATTCTTTACACAGACGGTTGCGACTCTTGAGATTTTTGTCTTTATGTGTTAATAAAAAAAATAAATATGTCTTACAAAAATTGTTTCGCTTTCATCTTTTCTTTTGTAATTATCTACTGAAAAAAAATGTAATTGCATGTACATTCAAAGATCTGGCTGTCTTAAAACAATTACCTTTGTATTCTCAACAGCCAGCATTACATTCCTCAGATCTTAAGGTTAGTAGCTGCCCCCGTCTTCGAGGCCTCGTAGACGCAATTGTAATGTCATGATCCTTTAAAATTACTTCATTACTTAGTAGCGAGAGGGATGACGCAGCTATTAGCCCAAAAGGCATTTGATTTCAAATTCATTCTACAAAACATTAAATTCAGTTGTGAAGTTTTGCTCTTCATAGCCTTTCGCTGGAGAAAAGTTCTAGTCCCGTGTAAGGTTAAAAGATCTTGAAATGATCGGCTCTTGGGTGCGGCTGTCCCCGCAATCCCATCATTGGTAAGGTCCAAAGTCAGTTAATTCAAGCGGTTGCTCCACCGACTCCGGCACTCCGTCTTTCAAAGGTCATCGATGTTCATTTCCCTTGGTCCTTGAGATGTAGCTGCCCCACAACCTCTATTGAGTGTCCTCGAAGAAAAAACTGAAGCGGAAGGTAATGCAGAAGATTGAAGGAGATCGAAAAGGTCCTTGTCAACTTGCGAGCTGACCCTTTAAACCCCTTTCATGCCTCCAATCATCTCTGATTGGCGAGTGTAGCGGATTTGCACACGGCCCTCCTCGCTTCAGTCCCAACTCCATTGGTGCTTGGAGACAATAGGCTCGCACGTCTGAAACAAATTCCGACGCCGTACCTAGTAAACCATCTGGAGGGCTGTAAATTGCCTTGTCACTTTGACACTAAGGGTATGTCTTTATCACGATAGGCCCACATTTCTTTTCATTCAAATAGTTCGGGGCCCACATGTGCGAGGGTGACCCAAAAAAGGATACTGTTCACAGGAGCGTTCTTTCTATAGATCGCTATAAGACTAAAATCGTCTGGGTGTGGAAGAAAGAAAAGGTGTGGCAACATCAAAGCCGTTTTCAGAATCGACTCTAATCTGTTTTCCTCCAGGCATGAGAGATTAATACCCTGTCTTTTTCGGAAGATACAATGTCTTATCTGGGTTTTCCGGTCACCCTGTTCACCAAGCTTGGCAAGTACTTTCGGGGAGTGTTTGACTAATGAGCCGACGTCACTCATTGAACAAAATAACGCAAGACTGCCCCTTTTACCCTTCATTTTCTGACCTACCTCTGCACTGAGGGTGTTTGATTGTTGCCTTAGCCAGCACATTCTTCAGATCATTTAGCTATTGAAAAAATCTAGCCACGGATTGCTGAGAGAATGAGCCACTATCGCCTTTCAGCCACTTCGATTGATGAAGTGTGGCACAGACTTGAAGCAATATGGAACGACTTGCGCCCGTATCTGTCATTCAAAACCAAATCGACTCAATGCTTAACTGGGTTAGAGCCGTTTTAGTTGCCAGAGGTTTAATTATGTATACTCATTTTGGACTTTGTATAAATCCAAATGGCTACAAATTTAATTACATTTTCTTCCTACTATGCTACATACGTACAATAAGTAAATTTTTGTTATTTGTTTTCCTTCCTGGTGTTAGAATGAAATCACAATTTCATTAATCTCATTAACATATTTAAATTGTAATACTTGTATACTGTTTTTAAAATTTAAAAAAAATTTATCTTGGCCGCCAAACATATTTTTTTTTATTTTTATTTTTAATTTCTGGCAGACGGCCGAAAAAGTTAGTTCATCCTTGAACTTGAAGAAATTATTATTTTCACATGCATGAGTCTTTATTTCCATTTTCAGAAAAATTAGACAATTGTTTATATTATGGTAAGAAAATTTTTGCTGACGCACGTTTTCGCTTTTAGGGTCGTAACAATCTTTTAGTCGCCAAATATGGAAATAGTATATTGAATTAGTAGCCAAATCTGGATATCATTATTCCTGATGATCCTGATTAGGACAATGGAACAAAATTATGTAATTGTATTGTCATCGGTCCTTGACAAGTGAGCAAAATTTCGAATTAATCTGACCTGAAACTTATAAAAGCTTGTTAATATCCTAAGACGTTTAATATTTAACGTATGAATCCATCTATCAAACAAATATTTTCTTTTAAGAATTATTGTATTACAAAGTGGCACAGTGTCCCAAATTAGCTGCATATTACAAGGGTATAAATTTCGGGGGGCCATGATGTAATTATTTTAAAAGCCATTTTTACAATTTATAATGTGGAATTTTAAATATAATTATAATTAATTTGTGAAACACTTGTTAACACTGTACTTCAAAGAAAATTTGCTTAGGAAATGTAATTTTTTTTGTTCATGATTAATAAAACACTTATAGACTTTTGTCTTGCAGTTTTGTTTTATTTAGATGTTTTTAAGAAAATGTTTTTAAAGTTACTTTGATGGGCTTTCATCACAGTTTTAGAACCTAAATATATAATTTATCATTGAAAAATGCTGTACATGTTCAGAGGTCAAAAATTTCAATAAAGTTAAATACATTCCCAAGCACATCGGTACTACTAAAAAATTCACGGCAACTTCCCTGAATTTTATAAATTGTTAATGGTATAACTTGGAATTTTTTTTTCTTCTGGAAATAATCACATTTTGACTGTCTTATAACGGTGGCTATATTGAAAATAATTATTTGTGAAAAACAAGTTTATTTATTACCTATAGAGGATTTTATGTGCAAAGCCACAATTCAATGAATACGACTTTTTACTTGGACACTAATTTTTTTGCTGTATTTTTACAAAATATTTACAAATCGTAAAATGGAAAACGTAGTAAACTAACAGATATTCTTTGGAATCTAAAGACACACACAAATTAATAAACACCTGTTGGTAATAAAGAAGCCGCACTAAGGATGATTTCCTTTTCATATCTGTCTCATGTTTTTAAAACAATCTGTGATTGACAGTATTCTCCATGGGTGGTCAGTGAGGATGGTCAATGCGAATCTTGTAATTAAACATTTATGCAGGACATATTTCATGGAAGACATTTGATAGAGAGAAACACATTAAAATGCCCTCTTTCAAGTTAAAATAGTTTAGCGACTGTAAGAAATTAAGTGAATTGATGCCATTCATTAACATTAATGTCAAGAAATGCAATTTATTAATTAAAACTGGTTTATAATAAAAGTATAATAACGTTACAGAATTCTAGTTTTAAAACACACTGTAAGAGAGAGAGAATTGCTGTTTTTTCCAATAGTTTGGTCAATTCTGCTGTTCTATGAAAATATCTCCAAACCTTTTATGATTTGAGACATTTCTCAAACAGCAATGGGACATTTTGTCTAAATAGAAGGGAATAGAAAATATCCAAAGTATAATTGAACAAAAGAAAGAAATTTAATACGTAATATAAAGAGGTAAAAATTACATCTTTTTTTTTTTTTTTACCTCATTTAAGATATTTCAATTGCACAATTCATCTTATTACGTGTTTCTGTTCTTGGAAGTAATCGTTGAAAAATTGTTGGAAAATAAACTTTCCTACATTTTAGTTTAGACTTATCTGCTTTGACTTTTTCAGATATAGTTACGAAACCTTAAAAATTTCAACTTAAATAAAATTTATTTTTATTCTGTATAAGCATTTAAAAGTAAAAAAATCGAAATTGAAAAATTGAAGCTCAGACTCTCAGGAACTCAGCAATCAAAATTAATCTTGGTTTAATACTTAAAAAAATCAATGTGTGTTAAGGTATCCGACTACGTTCGGTACCGTGATTTGGCAAAAGCGTATAAATGGATAATATTTATGATATTTAGTGTCACATAGATTAGAATACATGTATAAAACTGTTTTAAGGACATTATGACAAAAAAAATTTATTCAAATAGAATATTTTGGCAAAAAATTAACTTAGAATAACCTTTTTTCCAAATGTTCTCCTTTTGTAAAAAATGCTTCTATTGTATATTGTTGTATTATTGTATTTTGCCTGTATTCAGCTCAGACCTCTGTACAGAGGCTCAACTAGAATTTTTGAAATGCATAACTTGGAAGTCGGTTTATCCATGTTTTACGAAAACAGAAGGGAGAAATTTTAAGAAAATACGCCAATAATTATTTCAAATGGTTGTAACTCTGAAAATAATTTGAATTTTTCAAAATCATAGTTGAGCCTCTGTACAGAGGTCTGAGCTATATACAGGCAAAATATTAATACAATAGAAGCATTTCTTACAAAAAGAGAACATTTGGAAAAAAGGTTATTCTAAGTTAATTTTTTGCCAAAATATTGTATTTAAATAATTTTTTTTGTCATAATGTCCTTATAAAACAATTTTATATATGTATTCTAAACTAAGTGACACTAAATATCATGAAAATTATCCATTGATTCACTTTTTTCAAATCCCGGTTCCGAACGTAGTCGGATACCTTAAGGTAATGAGTTTATTTTTAAGAACCCTCTATATCATCATGAGTAGAGTAAATTCGTATAAATTGTTTCACACAATCTTGTTTACAATATTTCCATCTGGAAAATAATTTTGCCACAGAGATAGGGATGTTTGGTGCATCCTTTTGCTCCATGTTTTAAGTAAAAAATCGAAATAGCATTCTTTATTATTATACAGTGAATTTTGTATTGCATACTTGAATATTTCTGCCTCAACAAAGTTTGTGCAATGTTATTTCTTTGTCAGTCCCCTTTTCTCGTCGACAAAATTATAGTAAAATGGCACGTGAAGATTGCTTACACATAATGGTAAAGATCAAGCGTAAAATTTGTAAAGTGTCTTAAGAAAAAGACATATGTCCCAAAATTAATACTATATTCTGATATCATTATTGTATATCTAAAACAACTAATCACGTTATAGTTCAAGTATATTGATATTCATAATTGTTAATATTTTGCTCCTTTTGTTTGAATCCATCTATTTGTACCTGTTTAAAATATGTTCTATATTTCATGCCCGATTGTTAAATCGAATATGAATTTTTAGATTGACGTGTTAAAAAATAAGGCACTTCCACACACACACACATATTAATGTTTCTAAGTTTTAGAGATAAAGTATTAGAGTAATGGATGAATGCGTCACTTCAGAATGAATTAATGATTAAAAAAATGTTTTTCCCCCCTATCCCCAAAGCGTTCTGAATTTCAATTTTGTGTTTCATTATTAAGCGTATATAGAGCCTTAATGACACCGAGTGTTAAAAAAAAATGTTTGTGTCTGTGTGATTTTTAACATTAATACAATTTATTTATTTATTAAAATTTATAAAAATAAAGTATTTTAAATAGAAATTTATATATAACGTGAATTATAGCAATACTATTTTTGATCACATTTTTCATTATTTAAGAATATAATGCTTGAAAGTGTTATTGTAATGTTGAATTAATACAAACAGTTTTAGAAATATATATACATTTTTGGTGCCATTTTTTCTGCGTAGTTGCAAATTTTCTCTTAGTTTTAAGAAATCCATACAACTCTGTTGAGATCGTTATTTTAAAAATAAGTGTGCTTTAAGCTGTCAAGAGCCCAAACTGTGATTTTCAATCGTGGAAGTAGGAATCCATGTGTCTAACTGGTGTCATTAGTCCCCGATTAATTTTATCATGATTTCCTATTTTATAATTATATCACTTGAGTTTGTGTGAAGTTTTAACGGGATTTTTTTCATTATGAAAATAATAATTGGTCATATAGTTCAATTTAGAGAAATCTGTTCTGTTAAACAAATCCATAAAAAAAAAGTCAAAAATGATGAAATATAGCTAAATTCTTATGAAAAAAACTGAATAATAAATAAAACGGCATTTTAAAAATAAAGTCACTAAATAAAAGATAAGGGCTGAAGAAACTCGTTTAGATAAGGGCTTGAGAAACCCGAAGGGTCTGAGAAAAGACTGAAGTCTAAATTTATCTCATATCATCACTAAAATCTCGCTATGGAACATTAAATTACACATATCTATTAGTTTTTAGAGATAGTCAAAAGAATATATATATTCACACTCACTGGAAAGCCATACTTAAAAAAAAAAAATTAAGAAATTTACACCTCAAAATGTGAATATAAATGAATTCAAAATAATAATAATAATAATAATTCAACCGTTTTTCTTTAACGTCTCATAAAGAATAGCGCATGCATTTCAGTGAGCGACAGTGGCTACATATTAATAAGTTACAACGATGAACATTTTCAATGCAGAATGTAATGCGGGAAATTACAATTTATTTAAAGAGATTGTGTTCAGTTGAAAATGAAGAATATTTTAGATATTTTGACAAGAATCCTTAAAAATATTACTGACTTCAATTCTATAAATCAGGAATAAAACGTGCGTGAAACTTAAGTCATACACTAATGTTTATTAACGAACAAAACACTATTGTGACTATTTTCTCCTTAAATCTGCGGTATCTTGAGACCCAAAGCAAGATGGATGACCTTTCATTGGATGATCTATGATGATGATTCCGTTTGAAGTTCCTCGCCATAATTCTCAATCAACGATTATTGGGTGATTAGAAAGGTTTATGGGAGGTTTACCTAACAAAAAAAATTTATGTGACAATATCACGTCTGAAAAGCATTTAATATGAGGAAAAACAGAGTGTCTATGATTAATTATAAGATTTATAAAGTGAATTGAAGCTAATGGACAATAGTGATCCTTTGTTACAAAAGATGAGAGATAGTGGAGCAAATGTATATGAGTACAGGAATAGGCTCTGCAGATAAGAAATATTCCTTAGGAACAAAATTTTAGAAACTGATGCAATTTATTAAGATTAACTGTCCCAAAATTTTAAAGCGGTTCAGACCCTTTGGATCCATTGTTTTTAAAACCGATTGGTAAAATCTATACTATTAAATTCGTAGGTAAACAAACGTATGTGACTGACCGTACGAGTAGGTGTATCTTACGAATCGCACGCCGCAGAAACTCGCCGAAGGTACCAAAAGTTCGGGAATGATCCGAGGAATCCGTTTTGACCATTTATATTCCGATATTCCAATTAGTTAAAAAGATATTCTCTAAAAGCCTTAAGACGCATAATTATTGCCATTTTTTCCCCGCTAGGCGGTAAAGTTCAAATTTTTCGACCTTTTTTCCCCAGACGTTTTTAAAACACGATCTAATTTTTTTTTGTATGCGACTCAGACAAAAAATAATTACAGAATCGGAAAGATCATTTACTTCGTCACGATACGGTATAATTTATTTTACAAAATAATGATATTTTCTATTTTTTACGATTTTTTCTAAAAAGAGTCAAAATCGATACGTTTTAATGAAAATGATTCCTAAATCATTCCCTTTCAAGTTAATGGAATGATATTTTACACTAAAAAAGTTCATGCTTTTCTCTTTTAGAATAAGTCATTTAAAAAATAAAATGACAAAAAACTTTTTTACGTTTTTTCAAAAAATATCCAAAATTTTATTGAAATAACTTTTTTATTTATAAAAATAATCTCACGAACCTTTTTTCCATGTGTAGAATGATATTATCCGTAATCTGTGCAAAGATTGAAAAAATTGCTTAAAAATTACGGTTTTTTTTTTTTTTTTAAAAATTGTGTTTTTTGTTTTTTTCCCTTTTTGCGAGAAATATTTAAGCACCATTTTTGTTTCACTTTTTGTTTAAAAATTACAGTTATTTTTTTGCAATCGATGTGTTAAGTTTGAAAGCAATAACTTAAAAATCATGCTCTTAAAATATTCTTTTAAATATTTCATGAAAAGCTCTGTTTTGTGTCAAGGTTATTCGCTTCAACTATGACGATACGGGTGAAAGTTTTGCGCATGCGCGATAGAGAAGGTCATTCTTTTCGTGGTTTTTGAAAGGGAAAAATAATTTACTAAACACACACAGTGGAATGAAAAACATTAAAATTAAAATAAAATATCAAAATGTTTTTATCAGATTTTTTTCAGTACATTACATATTTTATATATATATATAATAATTCCCTCTAGTGAAATTTTGTGAACTCTTTGCACTAATATTTAAACAAACTTTAATTCTTTGTTTTAAACATAAACATTGTAATCTTAATCGCGTAATCGGCTAAACCGAAATCCCTGTCCCACGCATTCTAGCCAATCAGAACTACTATTACGTAATAGTCACGCGCTTGCACTGCTGGTATATATAAAAAAATCTGATGTAATCGTTTTCTTTCTCTGCTTGCCGCCATCATGTAAGAGTGTGAATATTTGCAGCTTTCTTTGTCTTTTGTGTTTGTGTTCGTTAAGAAGTCGCTTCTGTTATGTGTCTGCTTACGTGTTATACCCAGTAGATGCAAAATAATAATAGATTGACCAGTTACGCTATGTGTGCGACAAAATAAAAAAGGAAACTCAATTCTGAAGACGTCATTACTAAATCAAATATTACAGCTACATACACCGGCCAACACTACTTCAATATACCACATATATATATACACATTGTGACGTCTTCGATTGGGGTGAACCCCACTCTGTCAATTCTTCTGAAGTCACTATATCTATTCATCCCCAAACAGCTGTTGGGTGACAAGTGCAGGTGGCCATGGGGTCATTGTTTGTTGTCTGGCCTCGGTCAAGCGCGGACATCTGGTCTGGAATTTACAATGGCTAGGGAATGCCGGTGACAATGGGCATTCCTGTATGAAGGTCTTGAATAGGCGAGGTCTGTGTGCACGTCGGTGCATAGAGAGTGGGGCTGTGAGGCCCAGGTGTGAGATGAATAGATGAGAATTATGGCGCCCTTGGATTCCAGACGGACGGGGAATGTGTTTGTGTTTGCCGCGCAAATGGGAGACGAAAGTGGCCCGGGGACGAGGGCACACCTTTTCTTTGACCTGCCAATGAGGAAGACGAGGGCAGACCTTTTTCTTTTTTGACCTGCCAATGAGGAAAACGAGGGGCGTGTGGTGGACCCGCCCCTGGTGTTTAAAAGGGGTGAATTTTGAGAAGAGGAAAACGGACGGAGAGAAAAAACTTGGAAACGGGACGAGAAGGAGACTGGAGAAAGACTTGAACGAACGGAGAGAGAAGAAGTTTGGAGATAGAGCCCTGGAGTGAGACAGACGGAGCCCGGAATGGAAACAGAGAACCATGGAGAAAACTAGAGAGGAGCCCGGAAAAGCAAGGGATTGTCGAGTACCTTGCGGAATAAGGATTGACCTCGAGTGAAAAAGACTGTCCGCCCGGCTTTGGCCTATTTAATGAAGCTATTAAATACTATTTAAATATTAAAATAT
>BMAV01022036.1:208908-277155 GCA_019973955.1 Trichonephila inaurata madagascariensis
AGTATCATTTATCGTCTCAATTTAATAAAACTGTACCGTAAGAAGCCGAATTTGGCAAATTTGGTTAGGAATAATAGCTCGAAGGGAATAGTGAAAGATTCCGAAATTCTCTATTCGGTAAAGCTATTTAGGGATTTTAACTTTCAGGGTGTTTTAAGGGAAAGTCAACTGTATTTTAAATTACCGCCTGATCGAAGTAACTATTTAAGAATGATTAACACTAAAAAGAAAGAAAGGTTTCCTTCATATCCTGGGATGATTTCTTTAAGGCAGAAGGATATAAGTTTAAATACGGGAAAGCCGTTTAAAATCAAAACATGTTGTACATCCCAGATGTTAATTAATTCGCTACGAGAAGATAGAGTATCTTTTGGATTTAGATGTAAACGGGATGGGGCAGTCGAACCGTACTCTGCCCGTTGTTTGGTTAGGAAGAGTGAGCCGATACCCGTATCCACGTATTAAATGTAATAAGTTTAGGAATTTGAACCAGGTGACGCGAGCCGAAATTTATCTTTTATTAAAAATGGAAGGTTTTGTAGAAAAGAATAGCGCGGTATTGTGGGTCACTGTACTGGATTTGTGGAAGTGGTATTTTCGTCGTTCTCTCATGATGAGTTATCCGAAGTATGCCGCATGCGTTATGCCATTCGGCCTGTACATTATTAAGAAAGTGAGGTTTAAGTTTGTATGCGCTTCTTCTTATGGATGTAATTTAACGACACAGGTTATGAGATGGCTAGAGCAGATTGATGTATCACGAATGGTCGATATAGACATTCTGATACAGATTTGGAAAAATCGTGTAAAGCAGCTTGTATTAAAGTGGTTGAGTTGGATTGGGTCGGAAGTCAGATCGACCAAAGGAAAATTAGAGCCGTCGGAAAATTTGTTCCATGCACATAATATAGACTTAGTAAATTCATTGCATGAGCTAATGAAGTATGTTAATTATATTCCCAATTAAAGTGTCTAATTTTCCTCAATAACTAACGTAATGGAAGACAATACCATGAATTGTGAATAACTTGTCATAATGGTTGTGAGAATGCCTACCGAAAGCCAAAATTTAACTTAATTTAGAAGGTCTTGATTTAAACTTCTTAATTTAAAAAAAAATGTTGTAATGTTGTTTGTAAAGCTTGGAATTTATAGGTGTTTATTTTGTTTATTTAATGTCGTTGGAATTAGTAGATGGGAATAAGCAATTCTTTGGATTTGTGCTAGGTGTGAATTAATATCTGTAGAAATATGAGTGTTTGTGTGTGTGTAAGGTGGAAGGATATTATGTGTTATTGAAAATCTTTTGTGTCTCTTAGTAAGGTGAATACTCACAGATGTTTAACACAATTGATTGAGCGATTTAATGCATTGGAATTAGTAAAATATTATGATTTGATTTACCTTCTTTGATACCCTGAAAATTTATGGTGTGATGTAACTTACAGAAAAGGAAAAAGAATCCAATATTTGAGATTTAAGTTTTAGTTGTAAAGTGAATGTTTTATAGAATTTTGGATTTATTTATTTATTTTACTTTTCATTGTATTTATTACTTGGATTGCTGTCCTGGTCAGTCTCATAGATAAGACAACCTTTCGGTGTGAAATATTAAGAACTGAACTAGCCTGAGGCCAGAGCAGTCCAGTGAAATGGACCTTTTTCAGGGGGAAGGAGCTGTGACGTCTTCGATTGGGGTGAACCCCACTCTGTCAATTCTTCTGAAGTCACTATATCTATTCATCCCCAAACAGCTGTTGGGTGACAAGTGCAGGTAGCCATGGGGTCATTGTTTGTTGTCTGGCCTCGGTCAAGCGCGGACATCTGGTCTGGAATTTACAATGGCTAGGGAATGCCGGTGACAATGGGCATTCCTGTATGAAGGTCTTGAATAGGCGAGGCCTGTGTGCACGTCGGTGCATAGAGAATGGGGCTGTGAGGCCCAGGTGTGAGATGAATAGATGAGAATTATGGCGCCCTTGGATTCCAGACGGACGGGGAATGTGTTTGTGTTTGCCGCGCAAATGGGAGACGAAAGTGGCCCGGGGACGAGGGCACACCTTTTCTTTGACCTGCCAATGAGGAAGACGAGGGCAGACCTTTTTCTTTTCTGACCTGCCAATGAGGAAAACGAGGGGGAGTGTGGTGGACCCGCCCCTGGTGTTTAAAAGGGGTGAATTTTGAGAAGAGGAAAACGGACGGAGAGAAAAACTTGGAAACGGGACGAGAAGGAGACTGGAGAAAGACTTGAACGAACGGAGAGGGAAGAAGCTTGGAGATAGAGCCCTGGAGTGAGACAGACGGAGCCCGGAATGGAAACAGAGAACCATGGAGAAAACTAGAGAGGAGCCCGGAAAAGCAAGGGATTGTCGAGTACCTTGCGGAATAAGGATTGACCTCGAGTGAAAAAGACTGTCCGCCCGGCTTTGGCCTATTTAATGAAGCTATTAAATACTATTTAAATATTAAAATATAGCTGTAACAAATTTTCTTGTGCACTAACTGCTGACGACGTTACAACATCTAGGCTTTCCCCCATACTGTTTTTTCTTGTAACTTATATATATTTATATGTTTAATCAAACATTCAAACTTTCAGAGAAAGCAATCGTTTCAATAGATATCTGTAAATTTTTCTTTTACTTATTACTTATAAAAATTTGATTTTATTTTTATATATGTTTTTTTTTAAAAGGATTATATTTCTATTATTTCATTACTAAACTAATTCTTTGTTAGTTAAAAAGTACATCGTCTATTATTTTGGATCAAAATACATTTTAGAGACATTTTTAAGCTAACTATATGTAACGATTGATTGATTCATGAAAATCTGAAATCTATTTTATTATTTTAGATTCTTATAGAAACTAACTATTATATTAAAAAACGATGAACGTTTTTTGTTTTACTCTTAGCATCAGAATCGTTTTCTTTTTATTGCTTCACACACATTAATAATTTTTTAATTTTAAAGCATTATTTTTTTTATAAGTCATACATCGAAATTTGAAGCTATATCTTATCTGTGAGGGGGAGGGGAAGATAGAACAATAATTTTACACTAAAAAACCCGTGTTATATATGCCGGGCTATAGAGAGGAGAAAGAAACCTGTCTTAAATAAAAAATAAGTGGAATGTAACAAATTTCGAAAAAGAGAAATTTTTTGACATAATTTTAGGAATCACTCACATTGTGCGCGTTCAAACACACACAGAAATGCTGGTGTCATGAGGAGAGAACTAACAATTGCCATTTGTGCAACTTGGAAAAAAAATGAATTAAAATTTGTAAATTTAATCGGAAAACGCGTTTTTTATAAATGTTAAAAATATTGCGTTTAAAAATTGATGAAAGAAAATAAGTCAAAATTGCAAAATAATGCTTAGATTACATTTTAAAACACATTTCCCATCCAATTCCCTTCCTCTGCAAATAAAGCCTTTCGAGCATGACGAGCGCAAACGAGCTTCGCCGCATTTGGCGACAATTAAGTTTCCAGTTTATGTCACTTACTGGCGGCAGTGTGCTGAGATTGGCAACCCTGGGACGAGCCGCCGTTCGAGCCGATTTCAAAACACGACGCCTCGTCTTTGTAAAGAGAAGTTTGAGTTCAGCGGACTAAGTTGTGTGAAACGCGCTCCCTCGTCTTTCGTTGCTTGGTCACTCTCGCGCTGTACGCGCGCAGTCTTTCAAATTTCGAAATACCACTTCGTCATTATGTACGCGTAAAGAATACGCTCTTTGTAAACATTTCGTCCATTTTTTTCAAAATAGTTAGAATTGCGACATAAAAGTTTTAATTTGTTTTTTTTTTAAGTTGCGAGCATTTTGCAGGACCATTGTGTTCGCCAGGGGGAAAGTTGATGGAACTAACTATGCTACAGTAATTCACACGGGTGGAAATCAAGACTGTGTTGGAATGATAGCTCCACTGAGACGGTAATTTGTTTGCCAAGCTTGTAATACGGCGACTGTAATTTCAGTTCTTTTCCTTTTTCCCACGCTCCAGGAAAAAAAGTTAACTCCGGCGTTTTTCTTTTCATCTTTTTTTGCGCCAAAATATTTCTTTTTTACCAAGAGTAAAAAGAACGCTTTCTTTCCGAATGGATGGAAAATTTGATTTACTGCATAGGGAAAAATTATTTACTGCGATTGTAATAAAGTGAAAGTTTTTGAACTGACTTGTGGTTGTTTTACGAAAAGGATTTTACTGTTTCCACTGAAGTTTTTAATAATAATTTACTTGGGAACACTATTGGAATGTGTGTATCAACATGGAATACTTGAGCATGTACAACTTTATTTTACAGGTAAGAATATTATCTTATTTTCAATCATGTATATCAATGATTTTCTAATTTATTGTGTACGTATTGTTTTGTCATTCTTTCATGTTGAACTGCCGGTTTTTTCTTCGCTACATTGTTTGGATTCCAACGTTTTATTTGTTATGAATAGGACTTATAGCTTAAAATCTTTTACATTTAATTTGATTTATACAATTTAGTAATATCTTAATAATCGTCGGTTATTTATTTTTTGTTCTGTAATTGTATTTCTTAATTATATCATATGTAAATAAATGAATTCAAGATTTCTTTATTTTTTAAATTCAGAACTTCCTTTTAACTTCCCTTCTAGTTCTTTCGACTTAGAAATTTTTAAATAAGCTCTGTCCCCCTATATTGTAATTTTGTTCATTTAAGAAACATGGCGATTTTCTATACATAAAATGTGTCACACAAATTTTCTGTCATTGGTTTTAATAGGGGAAAAAAATGTATGCCACGATCTGTATAAATGTTAAATGAAGTATAATTAAATGATAGTTATATTGATTTTTTTTATATTTACTGAGTTATCCACTTGGGTTAAATTATGGTATCCTCCATATTCTGATCTTTTTTCTCCTGTCTGTTCATGTCCGACATATCTTGTTTGATGTAGGTTTTAAAATTAACATTTACTGAGAGACATAAATGATATTTTTTGTTTGGTGATAAATATAAAATTAAAACAAGAGCCATCATGGTTGAAGCATTCTAAAAATAAATTTTATAATTATTTTAAAGTGTTCTATATATATATAAACTTTAATAAAACATTGATATATATATAGTTTTAAGTGGTTGAAATTGAGATAAATATGCAAGTGTGTCGTAGCTTTTTTTTGAAGTAATGGAACCGAGGTTTTATTGTACACTTTTTATCAGAAATATTTGAAAAAATAGTAAATAAAATATAGTATTTAATTATAAGGACAAATATAATTTTTGCATTGAAAAATGGATGGGTATTGATTTCTGAAACTTAAGATGTCCATCGTTCCATTTGAAACATAATATTGACATCGCTCTGGCAAATCTACAGTGTAATTTTCCAAAGTAACGAAATAGCCCAAGATCTCCAGAGCGAGACCTGTCAAATTGATCAATTGGATTAAAACCTCGCTTTTTATTCCTCCCATAGCCTTGGTATTTCTTATTTTCCTTCAAAATCACGGGAACACATTTATTTTTCAATTTATTATTATTTTTTTTTTCGTGTGCTAGTTTTATTTGATATTTTTTTTTCTCCGATGACACCAATATAAATCTGTTTTCACTTTATTTCAATGAATACGATTATTTTGTCTTAATAACTGAAGCTAGGTAATTCAGAATGAGATAAATGTCTAAGTATACAGTATATTTGTTGAAAAGTAATTGAATAATGGCTGTGTCAAGCAAATGAATGTGAATAGGTTTTGAGAAATCAAAGAAATATTTTAAAATCTGAATGTTTCGTAAAGAATTTATCTTGAAAATATCATTTTTTTTTCTCTGAAATGTTTAAGGTTAAGTCTTATGGATTTAATTTGTTATAAACTTTTTGGAAACTTTCACATAGTGGAGTTTCTTGCAGGAGTTGAAAATATTTTATTTGTAATACCGTTATTTTCGTTACCGCATTCTTTGAGTGAATTCCTGTTCACATCGAAATTCGCATGTGTTGCTATGCTAGTTGTTTGCTTAAAAATGTCTGGGTTTCTTTTCTTAATTATATTAAATCTCTCTCTCGTAAGCGGTGTATAGTTTATAAGTATTTATTGAAAGAAGAGTTAATTTATCCTGATTGCAATTTGTGGGAAAGACATTTGTGGAAAAGACGAGATGCAGACTAAGTAAAATTCGAAAAGGACATGAGTTAGATGAAACTTTACCGTAAATGTTGAACTGGAAACCTGCGTCCCTCATGAAACAGATGTCCAAGTTGGCCTGATGTTACAAATGCTAGTTTATCGCTCTTTCAAGGAGAACTTCAGTGGAGGAAAATCGTTAGGTTTGGATACGCAGAACACAGACATAATGCTTACTCACTATTTACTTTTTATTGACGGACTGTTGCTTTTCACACGGGCTATTGCCTACGCGTTCAGCCCATAATTTATATATTTCTTCAAGTGGTATTATTTACTTTGATTGAATTCTTCTTTTTATATTCTTTTATTTATTCATTTATCTTACTATTTCAATGGTTTAAAAAGTTGTTTATTAGTTTAATTCTCTCTAGCATAATTTCATAACTCCACACCACTTGTTTCTGGGGATTTTTCATCTTTTTTCGTCAGTGTGTTGGCATCTATGTTTTATATGTGTACAGTGGCGCACACAAGGGAGGGGTCCGGACTCCCCCAAAAACCCTTGATTTTTTTCCCGATTGACTATAATTCTAAGTATTTATAACATAAAATTTAAATATTTGTTATTAATGATTAATTTTATTAATTAATGCTAATTGTCTATTCAATAATTAGTTTTTATTGTCTTGTTCCCGAAAATCGACAAAATCAAAAGGAGCCTGATACAAGAATGGGGAACTTTCGACCCCGGACCCCCCCCTTGAAAAATTCCTGTGTGCCCTACTGTATGTGTAGATATATATTTACAAAACAATTTCATTTCAAGAGGTTTTATAAACATTAAAATTCGCTTCCAAGATCAAGGTTTTTGTTCAGGATTTATTCCATGTATCATTTTATTTTCATTCATCATTATATTTGAAATAGCATTTTTTTTGTTTTTTTTTTTTGTATTTTGATACAAAAGCATCAAATATACTTTATTAGAGTCAATATATATTTGATTATAAATTATTTTTATATGTTAAACGAATCAATAGATTTTCGTTTCGAGACCTTGATTTTATAAATTGATTTTAACTTAATTGAAGCCGAGAGAGAAAACTATTTTTTAATCATTCAAATTGATTTGAGAATTTGATTGAACTTTAAAATAAGTTTTATTGGAGATGTTTAAAACATCGCGAATTTCTACTTCGTTATCTTCACCAGGATTTCAAAAAAAAAAAAAAGAGTGTAAAAAAGAATTATGCATGCATAATTTTCTCTCAAGTTCAATATAAACGCACTTCATGTATTGTAAAATGAAATTTTTACGAACGAAACTTATAAATAATTTTTGCGGTTTTTATAAGAAAGGTGTAGTGTCATACCGTTGTTTCTTTCACATTAATGATAAAGGCTCACTTACTTTTACTGCGATTGTTTCTTAAGAGAAATTTTGAATAATAATAGAGAGAAAGCTGCGATTCTAGGCGTACAACTGAAGGTCAACCACTCTTGCTCTGTAGCTTGATAAATAAAAATAAACGTCGCTCATCTTGCTGTATAATCTTGTTGTCTGGTAAAATATACTGAGAGGGGGAAAAAAAAACACAACAACCTGAAACGAGAGAATGGCTTATTTTCTCAGTTTTAACCTGTATCAGAGGAATATTATTAAAAATTCGGAATTGTTAATTTTTTTTTTCTACAAGTGCTGTCTTAAATGAATGTACAAACTTATAAATATTTTAAATCATTTCACACACACACACTTGTACATTTTTCTGATCATTTTATCTTGAACATTAACCACTTTCTGTGATATATATATATGAATAGTCGTGGCACAAATGTTACATGTGTTTTGTGAATTATTGACACCTGAAGTTTACTACTTTTTAGGATGCACTATCTGTTCCATAAATTTTGGTTTTAATGTGAATTTTTATCTTCCGCTTTTATGCCGAGTGAAAATGTTTACCATTACATTTTGTTATGTATCGAATTCATAAAATATTTATTTTGAAAAGCTTAGATCAGGGGTGGCCAACCCAAATGACCTCTCGGGACACTTCGGAATAGCTTTACAATCCCGCGGGTCGCATATAAAAATATATATCTATATTAGATTTGGAACCGTTACAAACATTTGTTGGAAAATTTTTTAATCAGACTGGTAAATTGTTTTCATTGTTTTTCATGTATACAAACATAGATAATCTCATAATAATAATGCAATGGTAAAATAATTTTTAATTTATTTAATTAGTGAGATATCTGTTTCTCTCTCTACTCTTTCACTTGGTTTTTGCAAGTCGATCTCAATGCATATGTATATGCGTATCGTAATTGATGTTGCAGATTTTCGTGCGTTAAGTTTGAGCACGATTTATGTTTGATAAATTTCAATTTAGAAAAGAAAAAAAAAAGATTCGCAGCAACAGAACCAACGTGATAAAATAATAACATTTAAGGGATTTATTTTTTACAAAAAAAAAAAAAAAACGTTAAACAAAAATTATTGTACAAAATAGTCTAATTTTGTAAAGTTGTAAAGAATCTCCCAGGCCGCAAAATTATTCAAGGTGGGCCACATGCGGTCCCCGGGCCGCGGGTTGGACACCCCTGGTTTAGATTAATGTTAACTAAACAAATCGTATATATCGGTGGAATCGGTTTTGAGAAACTGAATGATTTCCGCCACTAACCGTGTTATGATTATCTTTTAAAATTGAAATGCAAATGGCTAAAAGAAGGGCGAGATCATTGACTGTGAAATATTTATCTACTTCGGATATATTTTTTATCTGGAACTTTGGTATCACATTTTACTATGTCCTATCAAGTCTGAAACATAAAATTGCGAGTTTTACTTCCGAGCTCTATTACGATGTTCTGTTTCTTTTCATAAAACATAAAATAAAATTGATTTTAAAAAGTGAGATATCCAACTGTAATGCCAGTTTTTTAAAAAAAATACCGGATTATAAAGTTGATGAATCGGGGGGCCGGCGCGGGGGGGGGGTCGAATTTATAATATCTAAAGAAAAAATATACTTCGCTCTAAAGCACAAGGAAGACAGATCTCTTCGTTCTCACAAGGAAGACATGTTCTAGTGTTTGAATGTTTTTGTTGTGTATTTTTTAACCATGATATAATCTTGACGACTTTCTTCCAATCCGGTATAGTTTTAAAGACTCGGAACGGTGAAGTGAGTCAGCTGATAGAAGCTATGCAGTGATTTTTGTCAAGAAAACATTTGTTTTGAGAAGAATAACTCGTATCGTTTTAACTAGAGGGGCATTCCGGTTTATAAGGTATTAAAAGATCATCGTAGATCTTACAAGTAAGTATGGTACTGTGAAAATAGTGCATTTTTTCAACAAAATAATGAATCATTTTAATGTTAGGTTACATGAAAAACTAGCTTGGATGGAAACTAAAGTTTTTTCATGTTTAATTTTATACCAACTGAAACTAATTAAAAATGAATTTCGCGCTCTTCGCGTGTAAAAACTACCCTGAAAATTCAATTACTGATTGGTTATAATTACTTTTATATCATGTGATAATGCATTTTTATGATTGTTCAGTAAAATTCGGTTTAATGTAGCAGTGTAACAATTGAGTACCTTTAATAAGTAACCCTTTGAGCGCAGGTTTTTTTTTTCAGTTACAAATTAATCAACTTGGATTAATTTTAAATACTTTAATCGATTTAATAAAGAATAATCCGCTATTTGTACTTAAATGTACGAATTTTTCAAATATTAAAAGGAAATTAAGGTATAGAAACAATTATAAAGTATAGAATACACCCGTCTATTTATAATGTTGCGGATCAATTTTCTGGAGAAGAATGATATGCGATGTGCTTTTAAACACCATACAGTAGAACAAGGCAAATTCAGTTTCCGACTAGACATTCCAGAAATCTAATACTTCCTAGACTTCCGTCTTTTTTGTCTGAGCTTCAAAGTTCGAAAGAAATTTGAATCCTCAGAATTTTATAATAATGTACGACTTATCTGAAAGCATGGAAAAGTAGGGATGACACCCAAAATATTGAAAATTTAAAAGGAGATTTCGTTTCAGTTGGTAGAAACCATATTGTTGAGGTATCTCAAGAGAACTGGTAGTATTTGAATGAGAGAGTAAATGATGATTAAGATGTTAATGGTTCTTGTTGAATTCTAATTAAAGGGTGTTCTCATGAATTTAGCAAGGAAAAGAATTTGCGGGTTTTTGTTTGTATTTTAATCATTGCAGTTGCAAATTGATCCTTTACAGTTCTTTAAGAGAAAGGAATCGAACACCTTCATTCTTGAATGTAATATTGTTTTTTATAGCCAGTTTCTGAATTTATTCATCTAGTTGACATTTTACATCTCAATTACATAAGACGACAAAAGTGGATCGTTTGAGTTCTAATCTCAATATTTTCTTTCAATGATGTTGAGTTTTTCAGTCGTTTCTTAACAAAATTACTTTTATCAGAGTATGAATTATTATCAGGTCTAAGTCGATAACAGTGACAGTAATCGAAAGTTAGATTTTGAATATTTCAACTTCATCGTATACACTTAATTAACTGAACACTTCATTATACTTAAATTGTATGAAAGATTGAATTGATACTTATTTTTTGTTTGCTAGCAGATAAGTATCAAAAAATTAATGGGTAAAATAGGAGTAAAATTCATTTTGACGAGATTATGTCTATAGTACGACTTCTTTAAATTTCAGTTATTATTAATCTACAGAACTGAACTTCATTGAAAATGTATTACAATTCTCTCACAATTCAATGAAAGAAAATGCTGGTTGTATAAAAGAAAAACTCTTACTCATTCACACACAAAGACAAAATATTGAATTGATGCCAAAATGATTCAGGAGTATGTTTAATGAAAAAGATACCCATTTTAATGTTGGATATTAAATGTTTATAAGTGAATTATTAATTATTAAATTTTTGTTAGTAATAGAATTGTTCGAATATTTTTACATTTGCATTTTTTTCTCCTCTTGTATTAATAAGGTTTGGTTTAAAAATCAATTATATTTAAAAGTAGAAAAATTAAAAGTGTGATCTAAAAAATAAGTAATTCATAAATATTCAGACTCTTGTATAAAATTTTTTAAAGAATCTAAAAACGTCTGAATATTTATGATGATCCCTGTATGGAATTTTGTAATCATGTAAAATTACTTAAATTTAGATAAAATGTGTACCTAAATAACGTTAACAAAAGGTAGAATTCAGCTTTATTTTTATTTTAAAAAAAATATTTATAGCATTGTTTTCTTTGTTTTTTACTGTGGGCGTGTGTACTATGTAAGAGCTGTACATAGTCCAGAAAAAAAAATACTTACAGTAACTTACATATCTTAAAGACTTTTACCACGTATTAAAATTATAGGATATCGTAGCAAGTTTTGGATTCAATTTATCTCCGCATGTCTGACAAGTGACGAATAAATAATGAACGCTTGAATAAGACACTTCTTTCTTGCACTTATCTTTTCGTATTATAGATAAATACAATGTTGGATATTATAACCTGAAATTATTGGTTAAAACAAGTTAAATTCAAATGTTTTTTTTTTTTTTTTTTTTGGACCAGCGACATCAAAATTTACCAGAATCTCCATTAATCCAATTGAAAATTCTAAAGAAAAAGAAAATAATTCAGAATGAGGAATATGAATACCTTAAATGGTCAATAAGTTGTCGAAATTGAACAAACTTAAAAGATTTGTCAAGGGTCTTTAATATTCAGCTACGAGCCGTCATAAAAAAAGTTTTACAGAGAGAAAAAGAAAAAAAAAAGTCATTTTAGAGCCATGTGACATAGTTAGAATTAGTGATTTCTTTTTGTAAAACTATATTAAAAAATCGAGGCAGTGGTTTTGTAACAGGGGAGGAGGAGGAATACCCAAAGGGGGGGGGGAACCGAGCTCACCCGAAAAGGGTTTAGAGCTACAAACCGATCCCTCGGGAAACAACCGCTCCCACGTTCAGACTTTATTGAAAAAAAAAAATCAAAGTTTACATTTATAAACATTAGAAGGCAGCAAAATGACAAAATACAAATTTAAATTTAACTGCACTATATACATACATGTACGTGAACGTAATACAAATATACAAAGCAAATATAATAAAAATAATAACATAAGGAGTATAAAAGAGGGGAAGAAAAAATATACATATTCCAACTTTCTTACAAATTCAAAAAATAATAATAAAATAACAGGGGGAAAAATATCTTCTCAAATGCTTACGTGATTTTTTTTTAAATAACTGTCTTGTAAATTTTATGCGACATGCATAATGCAGCCATTTTTCTGAAGTATCAAGAAATACTCTACAACAGATAACGTTCATCTCATTATGGTTTTTCACTTAAGCAAAATTTTGTTCTGAGTATTTCTCTGAAAGACAATAACAAAAATATCAGATCGAAGTTTAAAAGATTTTTTGATTCTCTTACGTTCAATCCAATAAAAATCATGATAAAAATGTTAATTCATCTATCACTATTTGAAAAATGATTTTTTGAAACAGGCATTCAGATTGTTCTGCTTTGCAGGTATAATTCTTAAATAAATTTGGATGCAGCTAAAAGCCCCCCATCTCCTCTGTGGTATCTTGAGGTCGAATTCTTCCATCCCCAGAACTTCCCATAAGTCAATCCATTGGCCAGCGAAGCTTCGTAATGCACCAAGATCCATCATTATTGCCTCAAGACACTTAAGACAGTGTCCATGGGAGTGGATATTAATCATAACAATTTATCTTATTCGAGAGGGTTATTTTTAACATACATGGCACGTTCCTTCAAAAGTCTTCTACTTCATGCAATTTGATATTGTAGCATACCGATTTATTAATCAATTGGTTTCTTATCTTATACTATTGACCATGCTTTGAACTATTTTCTACGGAAGTAGCGATATTGTGTGGTATATTCAGAAGTGGTTCAGTAGGATTACTTGTATGCAAGTATTTTATTTACTTTTTGGCGTTTCAGTCAAGACAACAGATACATTTGAATAAGTACAATTAAAATTATTGCGAAAAATACTATCGCTTTTATTTGTAACGTACTTTGGTTTTATTAATAAGCGTTTGATTCAGATTGTTGGAATGTTCTCTAGATTTCGTAAGAAAAAGCATTATAAGACTTTGTATTAGCATTGAAGCATAAGAAGTGTATTAACATTGTATTCCTCCGATCAGTTTTAAGAAATAACTTGTACACGAGATTTTATTTTCGGCCTATATGATGTACCTTATGCACCTTGTAATAGTTCATTCAATTATTCTGTGGGTTATAAATTCTCCTTTTCTTGCAATTAAATGTATGGAATATTTAACTAGAAGTTCTTTTTTTTTGTGATAGTGTATCGCGTTTCCACGCCACAGGTCCGAGATTCAAATCCCGGGCTGGGCAAGGTCGTATCAGCCTTTCATCCCTTCAATGGGTTGATAAAAGAGTACCAAGCTTGCTTGGGAACTGAACACCGGGGGTTCCGCGTCAGACTGACCACTTGACCGAAACATCTGCACATGCACCCCAGCGCTTAACGTCACGAAAACTGAGATAGGCACAATAAGCCTTGGCACTCGTGGGCTGTTGCGCCACAGAGTTCAGTTCAAAATATTTTTAAAAGCATTGGAAATTTTTTTTTTACCTATCCTACGCCGGAAGATATTACAGAGATCTGTGTGGGCTAAATACTGAATAAATTGAAATTGCATTTTCAAGTTAAAATTTGTGAAAGGTCATATTAAAAAAAAAAAACTTCCCCAAACGTATTCATGGTATTTCAATTTATTCACTATGATTTAATTTTTTTTAAAAAAATAAACTCATTAATTATTGAAATTTTAAATTTTTTTGACGAAATTACGAATATTTTGTTTAGGGATGAAAAAATCTCAGTTTCATTTCCTTTTGATCAAAATGTAATATTTTTATAAAAACCTTTTTCAAAAGGCCCTAATGGAGCAATATTTGAATTAAAATTTGGATGTTGTTTACTACAAACTCTGAAAAAATGTTAACTAATAATTAACTATTCTTATCTAAAAATGTTCGCATTAAAGTTATTTATTGAAATTTTTTTCATCTGTCTTTTTGTGTTATCGTTTGATGAAATACATTTCTGGATGGTATTTGTTAGAAATTTGAATATATTAATGTTTTAAGAGTGTAATTCTTTTCCTTAGAAATTTCATAAGTATCGATTACTAGTATTTTTATCTTATTTGCTAAAAAAAAGATATTTTTAGTAGCTTTCATTGTTTAAATGAATAGTGTGCTACAGTATGTATATATATTTACATGCCCTGAACACATTTTGGATATTTCCGTGGAAGCCATTTGCTGGCAGATAAACTAATTCCATGAAAAAGACCAGTTCTTCGCTTCTAAAACACATTTCGTTGCCTTTATACTTCTAAGACGTTCATTTAGTTCAAAGATTTATTAGATGCTATTAAGCCGTTCTTTTTCTGCCTGAACTGTCGTTTCGCAGCGCAATTTGTCGAGTACATTGAGAGCTTATATTGGTAATATTTTTGCTTTGATGAGAAATTTAATTGACTTTGAACATAGCTCGTATTTATAGAGCAAAAGACAATTATAAATTAAATCAGTCAAGAAATACATATAAAACGCAACGGGAATTGACTCGCGGATGTGAGATTTTTCAATTGTGATTCTTGTGTATATCAAACAGTAAAAATTGATTTGTATATTTCGTAATAATTTCATCTTGCTGGAGTCGTTTTTAGTGGATTTTGAGTACTTTTCTTTCCTGGTAAAGGATTTCTGGATCTTTTCAATTAAGCTTAAGCTTCGGGGAGAATGGAACATGAAATTCGGACTGACCGCAACCCAGGTGTCCAAACGAGTTAAGGCGTCAGTCTGACTGAAATACTTTTTAAAACCTTCCCCACATGCCTCCTTTCTGAGAATTTGTTTTCCTTTTCGTTCTGTTGTTGCACATAAAAGGAATAGTCGCGACACTTGGAGCGAAACCTGCCTGGATTTCGCACTCATATCCAACATGGAAGTAGATGTAGAAATCATTTAATTCATCTCAGATGCGAAGAGATCGCAAAGATATTTTGTTAATTAGTTTAAGATGATGATGGGAAGATCAATTATATATTACGCACTACTATAAACAATTAAACTTGACTCATTTGATACAACCACAAAGGGGAATGCCATTGCTACAAACTCCCAAAACATCCGCAGATTCTCGGAGCAAATTTAGAATTTTTTTTGGAAAATGCCTTCTTTAAAGCAATACATACATAATAGTATGGCCACAACAACAAATTATTATTTTTCTACCTAGCTTCACTTCACAAATCACTTTTTATAGTACTACGAACCTGCGTATGACGTTTCCTTTGTAAGAAAGTGTCAGTTAAAAAAAAAAAAAAAATTCGATCACCTGAAAAATCATCCAAGTTAGTTTTATCTCGTCAAGTAGCCCATTGCACACTGAATTGCCGTTTTGTCTCCCTTGATTTAGCTTCATGAACGTCACCGCAAACATGAATGTTATATCTTACTAATAATGCTATTCACGTCTCATATTAGAACCTCCTGGTTTCACTGAAGAGGGACTGATGCACATTAAGTCTGTCGAGTCTCAAAGTTAGCGTGGTGGGGAAGTTTGGCGATTTGGATGTTAGTTTTGATGTTGTCCTCGCCACTTGACCAATAGTCATAGCAGATTCTGAGTGCAACTTAATAAGTTATCAATCAGTTCTCTCACTAGACCCTTACTGAGGAACGAAACTTTCGGTCTTTTTTTAAGAATCACTACTAGAAGATTATTTCTCTTCTCTTTGGGAAAGTTATTTTTGTAGAACTTCTATGGATGCTGTGTGTCGTAAATGTAGACTTATTTTAAGTTCCATTTTTTTAAAATTTTAATCACATTAGTTCCGAATGAAGCTCTGTCTATTTTTTCTTGCTGTGTTTGCTTATGTCTCTGTATTGTATTTGTTTTTGAAAACGGTTTGCTGGTGGTATTTTACATATTAAAAATAGCATTTAGTTGACATATGCTTAGATCGGAAGAATTTCAATACTATTTTGTCAAATTGAGGAAGAGCAAAACACTATAGTGGCATGAATGTTTATTGTTGATAATTTTTGTTTCATAGGCCAGTTCTTAAACAAAAGATATATGCCAGGTCTCAAAGGTATTGTATGAATTTTTATTTTAAATGGAGTTTTTTCCAATTTTATGTCAATTTGTGGTTGTAATACTCGTTCTTTTTTGCTGATTCGATACAATTTGCTTCTAGCTGTAAATGCATTATAATAAAATATGAATGGAAGAAAAAATTTCCTCTCTGTTTACATTCTATCAAGTTTTTCTGCAGCAATGAGTTTAGAAGATCGTACATTTTTGCTTCACTTTTTTCACGACATTTTTCACTTTCATTTCTAACCGCTCTGGATATGAGAGCATGGTATATATACAAAAATGTCTTTGAAACTTCTTTCTAACTAGATAACCATCCAAAAAAGTACTTTACGTGAATTTGTTTCAGCCTGAGAAATGCTAATAAACGAGATTTAATTAACAATACTTTCTTCAGATTGATTCGTAATGCTGTGTATCGTTTTAACTTCTGGCAGTAGATCCATTTGGTTTTGAAGTGAAGAACATTGGAACGTATTGTGTACACAGAAAAAGGCTTATTGAAAAAAAAAAAGTAGCGTAGTAAAATGTATTGTTTTGTGTACGTTATTGAGAAGAATAGAAAAATTTTTGAATTGGAAGAATATTTCTAGTTTTATGGATTATTGCTTAATGTTAGGATACGCGAGCTTAATTGTAACAAAATACCCGTTTTTGTAACTTAAATGTTAGAATGTTTTTCTCGCGAGCACTTCCTAAAGTGAAAAAGGCATGTTTATGTTTTGTAAAATCAAAATTGACTCATTCGTCGTCATTTTTAAAATGAGGGGAACTTTTCCTACAGAATATGTTCTTACTTCTCTCTCTCTCTCTCTCTCTCTTTTGTGAAGTGTACAGGTGACAGGTGTTGCTATTGAAAAGAATCTCTTCGTAGGGGGTATGCAATATGGGTTTAACGGATACTGGAATGGATTACTATCTATAGCGGACTGACCGGTTTGGATAGTTTGTTGAAATCGGCTTAGGCTTTTGTGTTTTGCGAAATTCTTTCTTGTTAGTTCGTAGTAGATGCACAAAAGGAATTCTTAAAAGTACTGAAATTTAAAAAAATCGCATTTTACTCCATAAATTTGTGACGCTATTTTATACGATTTTTACGAAGCGATATTAAAACAAAGTAACATTTCCTTTTTATAAATTATTTTTGAACAAGTAATGAAATATCAATGGCACAAATCATTGGACATATTTATAAAAAGTTTTATGTAAGCAAAAATGAGAACTATTTTTGTTTCTTAATAATCTACATTAGTCGAATCGCATTTAAGAATATATTTTCACATTCGTTTTTTTAACACTTGGTCTATGAATTTAGAGGATAGTGGCTGTGTGTGAGAAGTGTTTTAGCGCAATTACTAGACATGCTAAAAGCGAACGCTTGAAAGCTATGTTTTTGATCATTGTCAAATTCAAATTTGAAAACTTTTCCGATGTTTAATTTTTTTTCTGCTTTTACATTTGGTTTATTTAAATACATTAAAAAAAATGGTCTCTTATATTTTTTCAATAACACAAATGTATCAAATCTGAATCCGACATACCACATTCCGGCATGAGCATACCTCTGACTTCAAACTTTAACATTACGATTCCACGTAGGGTAGATTTTTCTACTTTTCTGTTCCCAGTTCTATAACCATTGTTTGCTCATCGAAGCCAAATTATATATAAATATATATATAGACTTTATTTTAACAGGGAAACGGGATTTCTAATACATTAGGATATATGTTTACTTATCGTGTATTTTGAAAACGTCATTTTCGGTCTTTAATTTCGTCTCTCAAAATTCTCCTCTGCAGGAGTTCTCATTAAAACCTTGTAATCTTATTATACTCATTTAATAATTTTAAAAAGTGCATTTGTGTGTGCTGGCAAAAATTTCTATGGCTTTTAATTGTGTATTTTTGATGGGTTTTTGGTGAGTAAATCTCTCATACCTTCGAGTGTAAGTTTTTTAATGGACAATTTCTTTTCAACCTTCCATTCATTATTTTTTTCAGCCATATATAAGGAAGAAAACATGAATTGAGTTATTGTTCACCCATTCAGCAATATTTTTTGTCTTTAAATATTGCTCAAAATTTCTTTAGTTCTCCAAATGTCCTCAGTTTTCGATTTTTTACAAAATTAAATTCTAAAGTTAAAACTAAACGATTAAAAACGTTGACTTATTTTTAAAGATAATAACAGCAAGCGATTTCTTAGTTCGTTATTTATTAGAGGTGAAAATACATGAAGCTTGATTCCGATCGCTTTTACTATACTTTATAATTCAGATTGTTGCTCATTAGAATCGCATGTATGATTATATTCAGTATTTTCTAATGCGTTGAGACAACACTTAAAAAATGTCTAAATTTTAGCTGTAAACTAAAATATTTTCAAAAAAAAAAAAAAAAACGTGGATATTTTTCTTCAGCTTTTCTTGAATATATATCATTTATGCTTGTATAAGCTGATCCGTATTCTTACTAATAATTTATCTGAAACTCGAACTAACAAATAAACTAATTTGAAAAGAGAGAGAGAAACGTGGAAGGCTTCCAATTTTTCTTGACACAAGTGAGGTAAGCAAAAATAACTTTTGTTTTTTATGCTTTATCTTATTTGTGGTATGCATAATTTTTCGATATTCCGTTATTTTCTTTTATTTTCTCAATGAGTTTTCTTAACGTGGCTGTATTTATTGCACACTGAGAGAAGAAAAAATGTTCCGTTTCAAAATGAACACGCGTTTCAGTTGATTTCTTATAGAGTATAATGCATTTGCGCTCTTTTTGAATGGGGGTTTAAGAAATTGTATTTTTGTTGGATGTTCATAATGAATTTAATATGATTAATACGTGATAATCGCTGAACGTTGAATGCAGAAATTGGTAAAAATCGACGAATGAAATGTTTCTTCGATTAATATCTTAAAAATTAGCTCGGCTTTTAAAATGAAAAAAAAAAAAAAAAAAATTGATAATTCAAAAATCGAAATTCATTTAGTAAAATTGAAAAGAAGTCTGTGCCTTTTTTCGACTATTTTTTTTAATGTATTATCTGTTTATTAGAACTATACATTTGATATTTCAAAAGATCTCGTAAAATATTGGATTATAAGAAATGGAGTTTATGATCGCTCAGTTTTGAAAAGTAAGAATTATTGCAGTTAAGTTCAAAAATGTAACTGTAAATTTTAAATTTTATATTCGTGAAATCCGCTGTATTATTTGTTAACAAATGTATTCATTCTATTCGGAGTTACTGGAAAATTATATATTATCTTGCATATCTCGTGACGTTTTTTATGCATAAATATGAGATTAATTAATACATACAAGAAGAAAAACCGCGATGTAACTAATTTCTGCTAGAAAAAAAGAATGCTCTGAAAACTTCTTGCAAAAATTATATTTTAAATAAAATTTTGGTGTATACGCATTTATAATTTTGAAAATTATAAGTAACTGTTAAACTCAAAAAGAAAGCTATTTTTTAATATATGTAATGGCAATTAACTGTTATCTTACATTGGTTTTTGCTTCGAAGTACAGCATTTTTCGAACGAACTCGTAATTGAATTCTAAAGCTTGCTTGAAAAGATTAAACCATCCAAAAAGAACGTAGGTTTTTTCTTTTCTCTATTTGCATTTGTTTCTCTCACTTTTTAAAGTTTAAACCTCTTATGATGATCCTCGCTGGGCGTCTTAGTTGTCATCTTCCTCTCTTATAATTCCGTATTTTATCTTTCCTAATGCGCTCTCTCTTAAGGGATTAAAATTGTAGGCCAGTATAATTTAAAATCATGTATGATCGAATTTAGAACTGAAGATACTCGGATTATATGCCAACATACCGGTTTTGGAAAGGTATCTTACTGTATTGGTTGGGAATATTGCTCTAAGTTTATGCGTCACAAGAAAACTGAGTGATATCTTTCTGAATTTTTTTGTGTATATTTTCATGAAATTATTTTTTCATGCACATCTTTTTCTCTTAAATAGATTAAATGGTCTTATGTCTGTATCTTGCATTTGTACCCAAGCACATTCGGGCATAAATTTAAAAAAATAATCTTGTAGCAATATGTAACTTCAGGAATGCATATCCTATTAGGATTTTTTCCCCCATAGAAAACCAACAAAAAGTGTCTTCTGGGGATATTCCAAGAATTACATTTATAAGTTGAATTTATTTCATTTAATAAAAATAAATTTTAAGTAGTATATTAATTGAAATTCTTTTTTCTTTTCATTACAAACAAACAGCTTAAGTCAGATGTTGATTTCTTTTTCTCCATATGCAACGGTATAAACAAGGTTTCTTGTCAACTCCTTGTACCATGTGATGATATGGAGGGGGAGGAAAATCGTTTGTTTTTATCGTTCTTATCTTTTAATTTCGAATATTTTCCATCTTCTGTATATATCTTGTGCTATATTCTGCTGGAATTTCCAGTTTTTCTTTGTCTTGTGCAGTTAGATGAGTCTGAAACTTTGCCGATTCATTTTTTTGCAATGTTATTCATTTTAAAGGAGCAGTTCCACCCAACGTAAGTGGAATTTGAATTACTCATACTTAGAATATTAGTTCTGGTGTAGTTTTTTTTTTTTTAATCTTTAAAATGTGATATAATGATATAATCACATAAATGTGATTAAAATGTGACCGCGCGCGTTGAAATTTTGTGAAGTGTAATTATTTCGAATTTTTTCAAAGGTGATTTATGTTAATTATAAATTATGCTATTGTGTTTGGAATTTTTTTAAACGTAGTGTACATATATAAAGAACGTGTCAAATATACTGGAATGTCTCCACGTTTTTTAGTTATTGTGCGTGGAAGTTTCCTTTTATCATAAAATATGAGTATGTCTTCTTTTAATTTTTATTTATATGTACCAAATGTGTTTTATTTTGATTGTTAGATGTTGGTATCTTATGAACTATAACTGACATTAATTTTCTATTATATATTTGTGCACATTAAATTCTTTGTCGAGGATCTGTCGTATGGATTTGCTAACTTACAGTTGATATCATTTTGTCATAATTTTTTATTACTTCATTCTGTTTCTTTTTTTTTCTATATTTGATACGCGAAGTAATTTTTCCCCTCTGAGTTTTCAGAGCAATAGTCAGAAGTAAAAAGGATAGGGAAAAGGAACTAATATTAGAAATTCAATGAGTAAAATTTCTTCCGAAATTGTTCTCAAATATTTTAACTGAATATTGATATTGTTGTCATAATGGCGCTATTTTTTAAAAGGATTCTTGAAGCTCAAATCTTATTTTTACGGAATTTGAATTACATCTTTTAGCAGTTTTTTTATTTTTGTAAATTTAAATCAAAACGGACAATTTACCTCGTGTTTTTGTACTCGTCCGTTGCATTGTCACCTTTTTCAGTATTTCGCGGATTGATTTAATAGTTCAGTAAATGCCACTTATATTGCATTAATTATTTGAGTGAATCGATTGTCAAACAAATGGATATGGTTTTTCACGCTTCAGAATTCATTTTGGAAATGTCTTGTGAGGGATCTCACGTCCTTTTGTTTGATTTAGAGTCCAGTGTGTTTATGAGTAAACCATTACTTATATAGAATGATTTAAACACTTTACATTGTTTGCAGAAATGGTTTCTGATGAGTGAAATTTTTATTACAAAAATTAACTCATTTTTTCGTTCATCGTTAAACAAATGTTATGTTGCTCTTGGAAACAATTGTTTCAACTCTTAAGTTCTCCTTTTTAAACTTAAAATTATCTTAGTGATCTGAAAATTCAGCTCTAGATTATTTTTTCGAATGCGACATATGCCCCCCCCCCATCATTCCCTATCGAAGTAAGATAAGTAAAAATGTCGAGAATTGCATAAAACATTCAAACATAATAAAATTATGCACCTAAAGTGTACTAAGTGATTGAAAAGTTTCTTGATCATGTTTTAAATTTTTTTTTTTTTTTTTTTTTTTTTTTTTATGGTTTCTGTTTTTAATCGAGCAATTTAATTGATTTTCATAATTTAAAAAAAAATAACTTATGTCTTTTTAAATTATTCTGAAGTAAAGCGATGAGTTTAGTGAAGTGACCACCAATCGTCCAGAATTCTTTTTCTAGACAGTTATCTTGTGCATTGCAGTAAGAAAAAATTTCAAGACTGATTCCATTCAATTCGATATTAGTTACGTTTATCTTTTTGCTGTTAAATCTTCTGTTGAAGCTTGTATATTCTTACACTAATTCCCCAAATTATTTTAAATCTTATCTAAAGAAAAGTTATTTTGACGTAGATACGAATTCAGTCTTTTGAAGGATTAATGTGAATCTTTTCAAACAGTCGACAAATATATGCGCGCGAGTATGACAACTTAAATTTCTTATCTGTAGATTACGTTCCCTGTATTTTTAAAAGGCGTTTGAGTTGTGAAACGATTTTGCTTCTCTATTTTCTATGATAACAAGCGATGCATTTTAATTAATATCAAAGGAAGCAGTAAATTTTAACATTCTGACATGACTGGCAAATAAATTTCGATGAGACAGTATTTGATAAGCTGAATATCATGTTTACACAGTGAAAAGGAGGTTGGCAATCGGTACATCGGAAGTATACATGTGAATTAAAATTATTTCCTCTGATGTTTCATTTAATTTTTCAATTTTTTCTAGAAAAATTGAAAGTTCGTGTAATTGTTACTTTTTATGAACAAATAAGATTTTATAATTTAAATGTTATGCTTTTGGTAATTTAAGCACGAATAAAACGTGCATGTTTAAATTTAACAAAATTTTAAAAAATGAATTGTAGATTGTTTTATCTGTTTATTTAACTGAAGATTTTCAGAAATTATTTGTGGCTGCGGTAGCCGAGTGGTCAAGGTATCGGATCGTGGATGGCCTTGTCACGTGTTCGAGCCCAGTACCACTAAAGATCCGCCGTGTAGGGGAGTGATGCTCGTTAAATCTGTCGAAAGCTCAAACGTCCTCCCGTTGGTGTGGTGTGGTGTGGTAGTTAGGAAAAAGGGGGAGGGGTGCCAACTTAGGTGTCATCCACGTCACTTGACCATGGTTCAAAATTACGTGGTCCGTCGCCAAAAGCCCTCGTGTAGCTGAACAGTGCAACGTTAATATTCTCTCACTCACTCAGAAATTATTTGCATACTTTTCAATGCTTTCGATTTTTTAAAATATGATATCAATTACCATTAGTTGTTTTTTTATGTCTTGTGTGTAAAGTACTTGTTCTCGTGGAAATATTTTTGTTATTTTTAAGTAATTGGCACGATGTCTCGCCCCATTTTATGATCACTTAAAATATTGAATGTCAAACTGGGAAACGGTCATACAATAATTCAACAAGAAATAAAAATGTTGAAAACAATTATCAATTATTGGGAGGAAACTTTGAGTGGTATTACTAATTCCGCACCTTTGAATATGAAAAAAATTAATTTTTTTTAAAGAATTGTATTTACGTTTAAATGAACGTATTTATATTCAAATTTTTTTTAATTATTTCAGAAACGTCTAATCTGATGTGGCTTTTTAAACGCGACACTTAATATATTCACTTAATATATCACTTAATATATTTCGAATTAATATATTCAAAAGAGATCAATGTGTATGTTCAATAAACGGTATCATATACTAATATTAATATTCCATTAAAAATTTTCAGATATAGAGTGCTTCGAACGAATGGACAGAAGGCGATAAAATGACTATCACGTTAACAAATTAAATTTTCTCTGCACAATAACATTCAAATATTTAGTCAGGTGTTGGTTCTTATATTTAGAATTTAAATGACATGAAGATATAAAAGTTAAAACAAGCATAGTACTTAACGCACGAACTGATTAAGTAGATTTTAAAAGTTAATAGTTTTTATATCTCAATTTATTTTTGCTATTAAAATTTGAAAATTAATAATTTCATTGAATTGGAATCAAATCCGTCTCACTCAATATCTATTAAAGAGTAAAATTTACAACTCTTTTAAAAAAAGAAAAGTGTTTGTATCAATCTGCAAAGATCGCGTAAGATTCTGAAGATCATTTATTTCTATGGAGGAAACCATTTCGTGTGCAAAACTTCTTAAAATGTCGATTAATTTCTTTCTGCGTGTTTCTTTCATCGCGAACAACACGTGAGACTTGCTCTTCGTGTATCGAATGGAGTTGATTAGCTTTGTGAAACATTCGTCGACAGTCATTTACGTCGCGATCTCCTGTAGGGTGGTCATTTGAGACCGAGTCATTTCGAAAGAAAACACGCGATAATTCCCTTTTTTATATTAGGAAGATTTGTAATTTACTTCTGGTCTCAAAGAACATAATTTAATCCTACTGATTTTCCGTAATATGCATTAATTCATACGAATGTGCCAGAAGACTAGATAATGGAGATGCGTTTATTTATGCGGCATAATTTTAATGTAGTTTGATCATTTAAGATGACAATTAACATCACGTATGAGTTTTATGCATGGATGAAAATAGCTTGTCATATCATGGCGCGCTTTCGTGAACTCGTCGATTATTTGGAATGAGCTTGGAAATTCTTAAGTTATGAGATTAAACTTTAAATAGGCAACGTGAAAAATATTTGTCAAAAATGAGTCGTAGACACGAAAGTAGATTCATTATGTATTTATAACCTACTGACCTAAAAATGATTTTCGTTTATTTGCTTACAATTTCCATCTTATAAAGTACTAATTAAGTGCTTTTAGCTAGCAAATCTAATTAAAAAACTTAATTGAGAATTTTCTGGTATATATATTTTGTAATGAAAGGGATGAAATGTTTCCCTTTTTTGAAACTGTTTGCACTCTAACGTCTTCCAGTCGGGTCTTGTTCCTACAATAATTCAGATAGATATTCTCGCACACAAGCAGCTGTTTTCTAATTTAAAATATTTTTTTTTCTCAAATCAACAATTAAAAGAAAAAAGTTTGGAATGTACCAAACCATCTAAAGAGGGGAGGAGAAACTATTATTTTTACAATGTTATTGCCAAAATTAAGGTCTCAGTTAAGATTTGTTTTTTAATAACAAGCCGTCACAGCAATTTATTTCAGAGTTAACACAAAATATGAATGTTTTTCTTAAATTTTTCACGTTTTCATTGCAGGATGCATTGTTTTGTTGAGTTGCTGGACATTACGCAGAAAATGGAGAACAGATGTCAGGAATTGGGAGACATGCTTTGATTTTATGTGAAACAAGTTGGAACGTGCTTTTAGACGGGAAAAATTGCTCGCCACGAGATTCCCGATTGGTGTCAGCATCCTCAAAGGGGCTCACCTGCAGACATCTCTATTATTTATCCACACTGTTCCCCAAACGGCGAAGCAACGACGCTGGACGTAGCATGTTATCCGCCTCCTGGCGGACCGGTCAATGGTGGACCGGACCCTTTGCCTCCCAAGCGGCAGACCGTGGTGGATAGGTTACGACGTCGCCTGGAAGCCTATCGGAAACATCAAGGGTCATGCCAGCCACGTTATGATCAGTCTGCCAATGGACAGTATGACATTCAAAGGAAACAAACTTTGCATCTGCAGCAAAAGCATCTGGAGAATAAATCCAAAAAGACTCGGCGTAATGACCACCATGGTCGGAATGCAGCTACTGCTTCTGCGGCCGCTGGATCTGCCAATAGCAATGACCAGTCCCAGCGAAATGCGAATACGGTGAGTACCTAAGTTTAAAATGTTACAGATATAATTAGTTTTTTGAAACGATAATTTTATTCAAATGAACATCTATCGCAAGTTTTATAAAAACTAAGCTTAGCTGTATGTTATCGAAATACTAGTATTTTCTACATCGTACTTATTTGCATTTTTAAATGAAAATCTTAAGTAATCATAAGTATTTTCCTTGTTTAAAATGGTACTTAGCAAAAGTAAAATTGGGCACCATTGATATGAGCTTAGCGAATCGAATAATGATAAGTTTTTATTAAAATTCTGTTTGAAGAGAGTACAAGTTGGTTAGATCTAAGTATCAAATTTCAAATTCTTCGATTTTCGACATCCAATGGGAATAATTGGTGCATATTTCAAGAAGCACATCTCTCCCCCCTTGTAGATAAATTTAATATGATTCGAAATTAAAAATGCGATCAATGGAACCTAAAAAAGAACTAAAATTGATTCCTTATTGTAGAATGCACAGTCACAATGTAATCATTGTTATTCGTATTAATTTCCTTATGTTTTGAAGAGCATTAGATTTTGTTTCAATGTTTAACTAAACTATGTGAAAATATCGCTCTTTGCCAGTACAATTGTAGTAAACTAATTCATACAGAATATGATTTAAGTAAATTTGGTACACATGGATCTGCTTATTCCGTTAATATTTATAAACAGGATCGATAGACATTAATTAGATTTTTAAAGGATTTTCTGTGAGAATATGGGTGGAAATAAAATAAAGCTGCAATTTTTGTAAATGATTTCCTCCTCTTGTGGATTTAATGAAATATAAAAGCTTTAATGGTGACGGAAGATATTATTGTAATAACCATGAAAGTGAAATTAAAAATATGCCATTTTGTGCGAAGAAATTAGCATTCGATGTCGAAAAGGATGACGATACCAAATAATGCCAGGCCAGGTTGTGTTCAAAAGATTTGAGTCTGCTTAGTTGGGACATACATGCCTTACAATTTCTGAAATTCTTAAATACACCTTTTCAGTGACTTCTACCTGCTCTATTTGAATTAAATCATTGAACTAATTGAATAAGAATTTCTGAGATTATCAAAAAGTAACACATTCATTCCATGCATGTTTCTCTTTTAATTCTAGGGATAATTTTTGGAATAACGCGGATTGTAGGTTCCCCTAACAGCTATTTTGTCACAGACATGATCGATTATACTTATAATTCGGTTTGGTATTATCAAGCAATTCCAATTCTTCTGTTTTTAAATAACTACTCCTACATTTTTATTAGTATTAAAGTAGGGGACGATTCAAATTTAGGCCTTGGTTGCTTTTCTTATTTTACTGAAGTACTTCGAATTGATTTTCCGTATTGTCACAATCCCTTCAAATCAGTATTCGTTAAGGGCCAAGGAATGACTATATACTCCTATTTTTAGCCTTACATAAATTCCTTCACCGAATCTGTTGAACTGTTTGAGTAACTATTCAAAGCGGATTATTCCTCTAAGTGCTGTTAGAACAAAATTGCGACGACTCTGATCATATCTCGGCGAAGACATTAGTGAGAGAGATAAAATCTTAGTCGGATCAAAGACAATTGCTTCCCTCGAATGATCAATCGTTTTTTCTCGATGATATTCTGTTCCTTTTCTTTTTTTACCTCTTCCAAAATTAGCGTATCAGAAATGAGCCGCTGATATGGACAAGCTAAAATTTTTAAACATTTCAATGCGCAAGAAGTGTAAACAAGTGTTGATATTTAATAAAGAAAGGAAGACTTCTCTCCGAAGCTGATATCCGCGGGTCCATTTAACAACAATAATAATATCCAGCAAGAACCTGTTCCCCATGTGGTGTAGGACTCTTGGGGACTAGCCATAACGCTTTCCGCTTTTGCATTCATTGTTAACATTGTCATTTATCTTTTTTCGTTCATCTTTTGATCATCCTTACATTTTCAAAGCATTCTTCGGAACGAAAAAAAAAACAACTTGTATAAAGCGAAATTGTTGTTTTTCTAAGCCACGCGAAAATTGTAGTCACATTTTTCGTTCTTTTTATTTTTTTGAACGTGGTTTTGTTGTGGATTCAAAAAGATTCTATTATTATGAAAATAATTCACGTCCACTCGCTTTAGTAAAGTAATGATATTAATAGAAAATTATATACATTTTACCAAGCATCTTGATATAATTTCATTGCTGCATAATGAATGAATATTTTACTAAGAAATATTCTCTCTCTGTTTTCATATTTCTGGGGTTTTCTGTCACGCGAATGTTTTATTTTCTTTACAGAAACAGAACCTCAAACATTAAGAACTAATATGTTTTTATCACTAGTTGCATTAAGTTGAGGAATTGCAAATTTTATTATACATGTGTGTATTTAACTTCCGTGAACATAATTAATCTTATCAATTTCAAAAAGAGTTTTTTTCCCTCATTGAAATTAACTTACTCTATAAAATAAATATGCTATAGTCACAGTTATCCTTTTTAATGAATGATGTTAGTTTTATTGTTTTTAACATTTTATCTTTTTATTCTTTAAGTATAATATCATGTATATTCTAACAAATCTCCTTACTTTAAGATCTTCGAATTTGTAAAAATTGGACAGCTTTCTGTTTTTCTAAATTTAATCATTTGATATTCTATACTGAAAATAAACATGTTAGTGATTTTGGATGTATTAGTATTTAGCATTTCTTGCGTACTTCAATTATTTCGAAGATTTTTTTAACGATATGAAATACCGTTACCATTTTTATGTTGCATTGCTGTAGATATTTGTGAATGCTCTGTGTTTAAACAAGTTTTCATTAAGAATCATGTTACTCAGAAATCTAGCACGTATTTAGATGTTAAAAAAATGTTTAGTTTTTAAAGAATGATTTAAATGTTTTTTTCTTGCAAAACTTGGTAATTTTTCATTAAATTAATTTATGTAAGTAGCAATATGTAATTATCTATTTATACTTTTATAAGATCGACTTATCTTTTTTGTAATATGTTAGTATCATTTTTTTTATTTGATCCCTTAAAAACATTACTTATAATTCTATTCAGAACTGAGTATTAGTATAATATATGTATTTCTGTAGAGGGTAAATCATATCTCTTTTTAATGATGAAAATTTCTTTGGGCTATTTTCTTATATTTAGATATTCATAAAGGGTGAACATTTATGGTGTTTTTTACTTGTGTTTTGGTCATTCTTGAAAATATTATTCACTTCTACTTAGTTAATGATTTCTTAAAATGATAACTGATATGTGTTTATGTTGAAATATTCTTGTTTAACAATTTGCGTTATCTTCTCGTCTCTTATTTAAAAAAAAGTAAAATTCAGATCAAGAGTGTTTGTGAAATTCTGCTTTTTATTAGACAAAATTGAAGCGTGTTATGCGTCGTGTCTACAAAGCGTTGACTACAAATAATAATAAATGAAAAAATAAGAAAAAACCAAACATTTAAATACCATTTATTTGTTTTGTATTATATTTAAGACTTAGCTGTGTTTACGGAAGCGTGTATGTATCTTGCAGAAATTTCCCATCTTTCTTGCTAGCAATGAAGATACCGACATCTCAAATGTAAATAAGCCATTACTTTCCTTCCTTGATAAAATGCAAGCATTGGAAGGAATCGCTGGTAAATCACGATGATCTTGCTTTTTATCGCGTGAATCTACAAACCACTTCTGTGCGGAACAAATCTTCTTAATTGATGGTCTTGCCTAAAAAGCAACGAATTTGCACGTTGCTTCCTTCGTCCTTCCAGCTATTAAATTGACTGAATGTTTCGGTTGAATCTTCAGAAATAAGCGTAGAAAGAAAACGATAAATTATTTTTATATTTAAAATTCCTTCTTGTATTTGACAACCTGTACGTTATAATTTATGCAGTGGTGTGATTTTAAGTTGCAAAAATTAGCATTTTTCTTTCCAAGGTCCGTATTAAATTGACTGGATATTTTCTTTCAAAGAGTTCGAAATACGAAAAGATATTGTATAGATCCATATTAAGAGATAACACAAATTAAATATATGAGATAACACACACACAAAAAAAGAGACAAATTAAATATACGCTTCTGGTAAATGTCAAATACTTTGAATTTTTCAAACGTATTGAAGCTTTCCTGAAATTTATTAATATGTCGCTACAGTTATGCATTTTTACAAATCTTTGGAAATGAATATAATTACTAGGATTATTATGTAATGAAAGTATTCATCCTCTTTTTAAATATATCTCAAATTTCAATCACTGAAACTATGTATTTTGTTTCTAGAGATTCTCGCCTTTTTAATGAATGAGAATATTAAATTTGTATCAATCGAATTATTGTGTTGAAATGATTTGATTCTCGTTTCAAGTGAATCTAAATCTACTTTCAAAATGGATGAAAAAAAAATGAATCGTTTGTATTTTCAACCTCCATTGCTTCATCAATAAATCGAAGATTGCGATTTTCGTATGAGGCCGACGCTTTTAACGGCCACGATCTTCCTAAGGCAGTCAGTCCTTCTATAGGAGGGCTTTCTTTTATCGCTCTTAACACGAGCTGGTGGCACCTCCTGGGGAAGGAGTGAAAAATGAGTTTCCTTGTCAGCTGCACTCCATGCTTCATTTTCCTCCCGGTTCAAGGTTACGATTCGGTTCACCCCATCGGGTCTTTCCCCCTCTGCGCTTGTGCTTAGTAATGCTGTTTCGGAGCATTGTCGTCTGATCTGCGATTCCTTCTTCAACAATTCCCAGTCTCTTCAAGTTTAACAATTTTGTGTGCTTTTCATAATCACTTGGTTAATATACTTGGTTGATATCCAATTTCTCATACGTTTTTCACCACGAAATCCAGAAAAGTTAATAATTAATTAAGACATTTAATTTTTGTGTCCATTTTAGTTCCTATATTAAGAGGCCAGTAATAATTGAATCTTGCATTTTACTAATTCAAAAAAGGATGTATTTTTTTTCATTAAATGTATGTGTGTGTGTCTGTAACTGCAGTTATAAAAGTTTTATCTACGGTTGTTTTTTTTAACCTTTTAACCATACTTTGTAATATATGCCCTGAAATCATAAGCATTTTGCATATCAATGCACATATATCTGAATTAATCTGAAGAGATTTATATTGTTTATGGTTATTTGCATGTTTGAATGCACATTTTTCGCTTAAATTATAATGTATTAACAGACAACTAGTGTTTTGTTCATTACAGAAAAGTTAGTATTACCTGTATACAATTTCATGATGGGTCAGTTGAATAAGTAATTAATAATAAAACTTTCAGAGTTTAATTTATTTTGGAGCTTCATTAATGGAACCACCATTTCAATTTTGAAATGATCTATTATTATCTTAGAAATCCCTTTTAATTGGATTTGCTCTAAAAGGCCCGCTGTAATTTTTTCTAAATTTATTGGTGTATTAAAAATAACTGTTTAAGAGTGCTTTGTATGAATTTAAACTTGAAAATTCCTCTATATCTTAAAACAAAAGAAGGGAAAAGTTGTGGACAATTTTTCTTAAAAATGTGCGTTTGAAAAAAGCTCACAAAACTGGGAGATATTTTATTTGCACCTTCAGTTAAAGCAAAAGTTAAAAAAAAAAAGAAAATTATAAGTAATAAATAAATAATTCCCTACTTAGTTTTAAGAGAATCTTTTTATAGTTTAAAAAGTTGAATTCATTTGAGCTAACTGTATTGTACGAGTGTAATAAATGTCAACCGCAATTGTAAATCTGAATTTTCTGAACATGATTCATAGAATTGCTAAGCTTTTCAGAAAGTGGAACATTCGAGGACGAATTTATAATTTTTCACACAATAAAAAGTGTATTTCTATCTCATAGTCTCTCATTAGGTTCTTGTACAAGATAGTTGCAAATAAAGCCTATTGTTTATAACTAACATGTTAGCAAGTTTCGTGGGATTTATAACTGTCATTTGTGCCTAAACCTCATGCTAAATTTTGCGAAATGCTATTTATTATTGTAATGAGTAACTGTCTGCGTATTGGTCAGTTAAACGTAAAATGTTTCTTTTTTTCGAAGTGGTGTGCAACATTTATTTTTAATGGCAAATAAATCCGTTCGAACTACGTGTTGAAAGTGGTGTGCTGTATGTTTTTCAGAACTTTTATTGTAACAGGCACGCAAATAATATTTGAAATATATATAAATAGTCGGTTAATTAACAAAACAATTAACCTGAGATTAAAAATGTGTTGCAACAGCTTTTTAGAAAAAATTTTAAGGCGATTTTTTTCTTATTTTACAAAATTGCACATGGATTCATTAAAAAAGGGTATTTTGATTTTAATGATACAATCCCCCCCCCCTTCTAGAAAGGTATTCTAGTTCGTTATTAAAAAAGTTGTTTTTTTTTAGGTTTGTTGTGTTGGAATGTAATAGAATCACTAACTTTTTTAAAATACAGTAAACATTCTAAAGAAACTTTTTCTTGTACATTTCTTTGCGCGTAACAATTTACAGGATGCAGGCAGACAAATATAAAAGCCGATTTCTCTTCAATTCATATTACACAATTTCAATTGAGTTAAAGAAGTTGAATGTTTGCTTCTTGCTTTGTGTAAGAAAGTAAAATATAAACTTTTCTGTTTAGTTGAAACAAGATTACCATTTACTTATTACGTATTAGTAGAGATTTAGCACTTAACTAACGTTTTCAACTTTCCAAATTGATGATTTCTTAAAGCAGAACGTCTACTCTAGAAAATATTTCAATGAGCACATTTTAAGTCACCTTGACGGTCTTATTCTAAAAAGGAATTCTTATTAAGGAAGAATATTGCTCTATTGTATTTGGGTAGTCGGTAGGGGGTAGTTGAATCGTTCAAACTGACCACCTGTGTACGAAATGGGTAAAATGCCGCATTTTCATTTTCTCGGTGTCACTTTGAACATAACAAGTTGCTGCACATACGATTTGTCAGAAATGAAGTTGTGATGATATGTACGAGGTTACAAAAAAAAGTTTTTTCTATATAAGAGGATAAACGCGAATGTTTATTCAGAATTATTTCTTTTCGCATCTCTGTCTGGAATTGGGCTGAAATATTTGGAATGAAATTTAATATGAGAAGGTTCGTCTTTGAATTTTTTTTTTTTTTTTTGCTACGAATTTTTCAGGCTTGTTGGGAAAAAAAAGGATTTCCTGTGGTTCTAGATGATACTCCCTCATAAATATTAAATTTATTACAGTTATTGTAATGATGTTTTGTGTAATATACAGTGACTTAATCCCATGTAATGTATTCTTTTAAGCTTTAATTATATATTAAAATTTCCAATTTTAGTGCTGCACTATACATACTTTTGTATCATGATTGCTAAACTATGTCTATTTATTTTTGTTATGTCTGTGTGAAATACTATGCTTTGAGACCACCTTATATTTTTCATTTATGTTTTTTTATACTCATGTATATATATAAATTTTGATGTGGAATATATAGTCCGCTTCGATCTTTCTTTGGTTCTTTGAACGTCTGATGATTATATTTGTCGTTTTTATTTTTCAGTCTTTAGTTAGAGTGGAAAAATCTGAGTTTGAAGCGTAAACCAAAATTAAAGTCTCATTCAGAAAAACGGCGATTTTTTTTTTAAGTAGTTAAAAAAAAGTATTACGTACATCTTTTTTCCCTTCCAGTTTTCAGTTTTTAAAGATTGTGAAGCTTTATTTTCCTTATTAATGTTTAATAAAAAAAAATTCAAATTTGTGGAATCACTTTTTATTTTTTTTTTATAAATTTTTGTACTAGTTTGGGATCGCGGAAAAAGTGATGTCAGCAGTTTGAATCGGATTGGGATAAAAATCGTGTGCCTAGCATAACTATTTTATAAACAAACATTTTATTTTCTTTGAAAAATTAATCTTTTATAATTTTCCTTTACCTTTAATTTGACCGTAATCAATACAATTATCATTACAATATATATTTAATTGTATTGTGTATGTAGTAATATAGGTCTTGAAGTATAATGTACAATTTTAACGGAATTAAAATGTGTGCATTTTATAAATAATTCTCTCTTATATAAAGAAAATAAATTTTTTCAAGGGGGGGGGGGGGGGCCAGGGCCGGGGTCGAAAGTCCACCATTCTCGCATCATGCTCCAATACGCCGACCAACATATTCTTTTGATTTTATTAATTTTCGGGAAAAACAGTAAAAAATTAATTATTGAATAAATAATTAATTTGTGCTCCCCCCTTGTGTGCGCCCCTCGTAGCACAGCATCGTTTTTTCGAGAGGTGGAAGTTGTTTCTGGCTGCTAGAAGTTTTTTAACAAGCAATAACTATTTCATTTAATGTACCGAAAAGTTTCAGAAAATTTAGTTTTCACAATGTCTAGAATCCCGTATTACTACACTGCGGGGGTTCCAATAATAGAAATATCACTTTAGTAAGAAATTGCGTATAATTAATCAAATAGCTTTTTAGAAATCTATCTTTTATAATTTGAATTTCATGTTGAATTGTTTTGTGTATTTAAAATTTTTGAGTCATTTTCAGTTCTTTTTTGTAATCCGATTTGTATCGATTTGCCTCGAGTCTTTTTGTTTCCATTCCGATTCAATGTCTCATTTCCAAATGCTCGCGACCAATGCGAATTTCCAGGAATCCAACATCTTCATTTGTGATCCAATGTGTGCTCTAACCTTTCGCAGCCGAAGTTCTATCCCGACTGTGTTTTGAAACTAATCATTTATTCAACGTAAAAAGATTGTTTCGATTCGCTGGCGGCCATCATAATAGAAATCTAGCTTCTTCAGTGCACTGACTCCTGAGATTGTGCTTTACTAGCTACTGACCTATTTAACCCTCGCAGGTTTTGAGGCCAACTGCATTAAGGCTCGTGTTGAGAAGATATGCTTTCTTTTCGGTGGTTATATATTTGTGAACTTTTAGTTAAAACTCATTGTTTTTCGAAGTTCCTAATATCCTACGTTCTCAATTTTTAAAATGGATAGGTTTTTTTTGGTTAGAGAAAAAGGAAAATTTGAAAAAGTTTAAATGTAGATTTTCTGAATTGTTCTAGATAAATCAGTAACGAGTTTTCTATTAACCATCAAATATTTTGCATCTTTTCTTTAAAAATTTCGATTACTTTAGACTAAAATAGACGCGCAAAATAGTTCATATAAGTTTATAGCTTTCCTTCTAAATATATTTTTCTTATCTAGCCTGAAATGTTTTGAAACATGTTTTGTGATACAAGTTAAAATAGGTTAAGATTTCAGTATTGTTTAAAATAAATAGTACATTTCTTTTATTGAAATTCTTATGAGTTAAAGGAAGAGTGCTAAATCGGAGACAAAAGTGTATATGATTTTATTCACAGAACGTATATTTCTTCACTACAGTATTTGCCTTCCGAACACTAAAAATCTCATGTGTGGCTTAAGTTTTGTTTTGGGTGCACAATTATTTATATATTTACAATAATGAAACTATCCTATTTCAGTATTAATACGAAAAGTAGATAGTGATGAGTTGTAGAAATATTTTAACATTTGTGAGTTATTTACTTTTCTTTTTCTCTTCATGATTATGTTGATCGTAATTCGTCGTTTAACATATGAGTGCTTAACATTTCTTAAAAAAGAAAATCCGCCTTATAATTTAACGTAATCAACGTTAATTTCCTTTTTTTTTACACAGCTCTTGTTTTCCTACATACCACTGTCATCAAGTGATTTGGCATCTTTTCACAAAACCTCCCTTCCCCTTTCCCAAACGAAACAAACTATTTACCTTTTCGCTGAAACAAATCGAATTTTTCCTAATTTACTTTATTTATTCTTTTCTGACCATTTTCTTTCTCTCTATTAGCTGTAAACCTGTTTGCGTGGAAGGAGTGCTTTTGTAACTTGGGACTTCATAATAGAACTGGTCTTTAGCCCGAGGCTACAAAAAATAAGAATAAGTTAAAATTCATTACAAACGGCCGTTTTCCCTTTGGCCTGTATAACACTTTCTACTCTGCGAATTGCACATGTTAGTATGTGTATATACATACATCTTGAAGAAGAAAAAGAGGTTAGTTAAAAAAAAACATTATTAGTTCAAAATTACGATATTCTTGTGTTGCTCCCCCCCCCCTCTTCTCTCATATCTATCTTGCGGTTTTTGAAAACAATTTTTTTTAAAGCCTTTGTATCCTTTTTATGTAATCATCGCCTTTACTATGTGATATCCCCCCTGGAAGAAGTGTCGGTAAAATACGCCGTATTATAATCCGAAAGAGAAAAGGATTAATTTTTTTTTCTTTTGGTGATGTTTGCAGACCACCCACAACATGGTCTTACTCTTTGCTAGATTTATGAGAAGTTTTTGTTGTGCTCTGAAGAGCTACGTCCAAAGAAATGTTACAACTCGTTGAAGAATTTTTGAGTATTTTCTTAGTATCTTCTCTTGGGGGAGAGAGATGGAATTTATGTACCGCATGCATCAGTGTGGACTTGAAACAGAACTTTGTTCCCGAAAGTGATTTTAGAAGCCTATCTTCTGTCACATGCTGAGCACGCTTTTATAAACTGAAATGATAGTGCCTAAGACACGAAATACCAGTCATGATTTATTAAGGTTGCTGCTTTTTTTCTCGCGGTTATAATTAGTTGTGTAATATTGTAGAAGTATGAGCAGGGTCATGTTGGATGGGTGTAATGTCGACCATTAAGGTGTTCTGTATGGGTCAAGAGCCCGACGAACAATGACAGGCGTTGCTCAGACATTTTTTAACCAGTTCATCTTTTCTTGGCGTCATGTTTTATTTGTTTCTATTGGTACACACCTCTCTTTAAGGTGGGAAAATACGTTGAGCGGATTTTTGTAATTTCTGGAGGTAAAATCTCTCAATTCCGTTGTAATATCAGGTGAGTATTTTATTAAACCTCAAATTTGCCAGGAGATCCCGTCTTGAACAAGTCATTGATTCATCGTTGCTCTATAAAATTCCACTTTATATATATATATATATATATATATATATATATATATATATATATATATATATATATATATATATATATATATATATATATATATATATATATATATAAAAAAAAGTAGAATCATTGCAATAAAGTTTCAAATAACTCTAATGCCTACAAATGTAATAGAAACTTTGGTGACAAGAGATGCAAAACTTGTAAAATGATCCATACTGATCAAATCAAAAAGAGGATTCTAAATTTACCTTCTGTAAAACATATAACTGTATTTACTTATTGACATGTAATAAATGCCAATTTAAATTTATAGGACAGACATCTAATAAAATTAATATTAGAATTAATCAACATAGGTCAGATACTAAATACTTCAATAGTATTAAAAATTCAAATAAAATAGAAATAAGACACTTTAGTACACATGGTTTTGTGTGAACTTGTTTCACTCAATATTATTAAAGTTATTCCTAATATTAAAGAAAGATTATGGTGGGAAAATTACTATATTAAATATTATAATGCAGTTTATCCTTATAGACTAAATGTATTATACCAAGGAAAAAAATATTCTAAATGCAATTAAACAAAATTCTCAAGAGTATTTTTACACACACACAGTAATGGGATTAATATACTAATAAAAGAAAAAATAGAGGGGCAAGAACTAAAAGATTAAGTAGAGATCAAAAAGTCCTTTCAGATAGTATTATAGATATTTGTGTAATAGACTTGATAACAATTTTAACATAAAACACATTAAATCTTTTATGTTTGGACTCAGTAAGACAGAATTATGTATTACAGAAGATGTACTAATTTCAAATAAATTTAAAGATTGCCATGCTTTGCATATTATTAAGGACATTCACACAAATTTTTGAAACATAAACATAACATAAATGTTAATGTAAATAAGGATTATCAAATAGAATACTGTACACTTTTATATATGAATAAATCATATGATAATATTAATTTTTCTGACATTTTTAAAAAACACATGTTAACTTTTCCAATACAAAATATTACTATTAAAAAAGCTATTAAATACAATAAAAAAATAGGTAGATCAATTTTTAACTATAATGTGCCTATAAAGCAAGATAACTTAATATGTAAATGTAGTGAATTTAAAGAATTCATAGATGAACATCACAAGCATGTTGTTTGTTACTGGTGACCTCAATATTGTAAAAGACAATAATCTTAGAAACATAATGAATAAAGGTACTGGTTTAAGATTAATGATTTCGAATAATAATAAAATTATAAAAAATCAGTTATATAATGATATTGAGCGATTTATATACAAATTAGCTATTAAATATAGTATGCCTATAGAGGCATTCACATAATTCAAAGGTAATATTACACAGCAGCTTAATAAATATAACTATGGTACAGATAATAAAGTCTTTTTTAATAATATTAAAAATTTGCAAAATAAATTTATTATAGTTTATGTTGATAAAATGCCAGGAAATTTTGTCTTCATATGTAAATACTATTATAATTTAATTATCAACAATTATTTTGATAATAATACAGCTTTTTATTAAGTCTTCTGTTTCTGATATAGAAATAAATAAACGTAGCTTGGCTTTTCATAAACAGGTAAAAATTCAAATTAATAATAATTTTAAATTTCCGCATATATTTCTTACTCCCAAATTTCATAAAGACAGTTAAATTTAGGACAGTTACAAATGGTTTTAATACATATATATGCAAAACGGGCAAAATTCTCCATGAAATATTACATGTTACAATAAATCTTAAATCCACAGCCATTCTAATAAAAATAGTAAATCACTTATTGAACAAATGAAAGATAAAAAAAAAAAAAAAAAAATTCAGTCTATAGTTTAGATTTTGAAGATCTCTTTAACTCTATTAATATTGGTGATTTGATTAATGTACTTGTATATTTACATAAAGGTAATTTATTTAATAATGTTAATTATGATAGATTTGGTTCACTACTTAGGTTTGTACTTAAAGAGAACTATATATATCATAAAGGTAAAACTATTATTTGCAGATTAAAGGTTTGCCACAAGGTGGCCCGGCGAGCAACTGTCTTGCCAATTTATACTTACATTATTTTGAAAGTAGTTACATTAATAATTCTAAATATTATATTTATCGTTATATAGATGACATAATCATTTTTGGCAAACAAGTCAATTTTATACCTAACGTTAATTTTTATCCACAATATCTTAATTTAATACAGACAAATAGTAACAACAATGAAGCAAATTTTCTTGACATACATGTCAAATTAAATGATAATGTAATAGTTTCTAATATTTATGATAAAAGAGAAGAATTTCAATATTATATAAGTTCCTCATTGGAAGAGTAATGTACATGTTTCTATATTCAGAAATATTGTTATTAGTTATATACAACGTAATAAGTTTCTGGTGTCAAAAAAAATCAGGCATAATAAATAACTATAAACATTTTACTAAATATTGCTTAAATCAGAAATACCCAATTAATTTTATTAATAGTTATATGAATAAAGCTATTCAAACAGTTAGGATTAAAAATTCTGAGATTGATAATGGTTTATTACTATAAACTTAAATATTTCTTAGTTATAGTTATCTCCATAATCTAATATTAGATAAAATTACTGATTATTTTTTATTCATATTTACTCTAGTGTTATTAAAGTTATGATATAATTTGCAACTCTTATTAATTTTTATTTCCATTCTTTTTATACTTTTGTTAAGTGCTACATTTCAGCCCTTCACATGATTTAAATCTGCATTAGGGTCCAGAATCTGGCAATAACTTATTTATTGCACTCAGATTTAGCATGGGCTTTGCATTTGTAAGTGCAATGTTTAGGTAAGTTACCTCTATCTTGTAATGGATTTAGATATTCCTATCCATTATTTTCTATTGGTTTTTGCTCAGTGTTATTTACATAAAGGGGGAAGTTTGGCTGGCCAAAAAATATGTTCAACCCCACTTTTATATAAATTATTTTATGTATTAGCTGTCCTAAGTCAGCAATGTTTATAACACTGCAGCATCCATTTTATAATTTTTAATCTCGGTTACTCATATGTCCTTCATTGTGTGATTTTCCTACTGTCTATGTGTTTTTCGAATGTGATTGTTGGATGTTATCTCTTGTTTGTAGAGAATAAGCCTATATAATATAATATAATATAATATTTCATGCATCAGATTTCAAAATTGCTTTTGATCTTAATAAGGCATTTATTAATGCATGAATGTAACTTCCAGGAAGTATAACTATGATTCAACTAGATTCAAATACTGTTTTCTTTTAACTAAACGGTTGTAGATTTTGAATGGGATTATTAATATACTTCGATTTCTTATATCGAAATGAGCTGTAAAAATTCGTCTATGATATCAGCTTTTGAATTCCTTTTTGGCAAATTTACCATTTTTAAAAGCAAAATCTTTGTATCTCGTATTTCTTTTCTGTTTATCTAAATAAAGCAAATTAATTTTAGACATTTCTTTATAATTTATATAATACCGTCTTGGTCATAATTCTCATCAGCTTTGAACTTCGTTTTTAAATGCTCTATGACAATGCAAAGCAATATGTTAAATTTATTTTATTTATCAGTTTAAAAAAAATAAAATTTTTATGGTTTGAAAGTCATGGACTAAAACATTATGGTATTTAAAATTAGTGACGTTTACAGATTTTTTTGATGGGGGAGGGGATGCCAAAGTGTAATCTTTATGCTAAAAATTAAAATTTTGCTATTCTTTTAACCCTCAAACCTCACACCTGAGTAAAACCGCTGGCAAAAGTAGTTTTTCCTGTGAGCGAATTCTCTTGCATAAAATGTGAACTAACTAGATAGAGTAATTAGAATTATATTTTTTATGAATTATATATATTAAGTTTAATCCCGAGTGTATCGTTTCTGACTTTGAAAAATTGGGTTCAACTCAAAAATCTTAAATAGCTTTTCTTCTTTAGTAATTATATTTTTATTTAAATTTTAATTTCATTTTCCAAAATCTTTTGAATTAGCATGCACACTGGGTAAGTCTATTCTTTATTTACAACATTGCTTAGATTCCATGTTTTTTGTTATTGCTTAAACTAACCGACTTTTAAAGATATTTAATCTTCATTTCCTTTCTACTCCCTAGTCACATCCTCTCATTTCAAGGACTAACTTAACAAGTTTGTCCAACATTCCTTAGTCGTTTTACTGTTACAAATGACCGCGTTAAGACTATCAAATATGCAATTATTTTAAAAATGCATAATGTTTTGCTGGATTCTTTTTGAATCCTCCTTTTTAAAGTACAACAAAGGAGCTTTTTGTATTTTTTTATTGTTACTATCACATTTAAAAATATTAGATTAGGAACCTTCTAATATACACGGTAATTTTCTGACAAATCGATACTTGATAATGAGTGGCATAAGTTTGATATATATTCGGACGTAGACAACAGAGAAAACAACTGATTTCTGCTACGACTTTTCTATTTTGAGAAGAATTAGTCGAAATAATCATATAGAAGAAATTTATCGTGGATATATATGATTATATATATAATTGCTGAACTGTTGCAAAACATGCATTGTTTATTCAAGATGTATTATGTGGTGTCTCTTATCTCATTTGCTCATTGAATTATAAACAGTACATCTTATGCCTTGCTTCTCATTACTTTCACTTCTTTATAAAAATGTTAAAGAAGAAGAGACAAAGAAAAATTAAACAGCAATGATCGTTGATGATAAATGATGAAACTACAACATGTGTGTAAGTCAGAACTGTGTAAGAAATAAATTATTGAAAATATTTGAAACCTGGAAAAATGGATTTCTATAATTAAGAATATAATTTCTAAGCAATAGCCTTAATCTTCGTTTAATGTCGAAATAACAAGAATTTACAGCTCATGAGATTAAGTCTTTCATATTAATTTAAAGTTAACGAACTGACCAAGCATTTACTTAATCCTTATAATGGGATTATACCTAAAATCTTTATTAATAGAAACACGAGATTTTACTTAAGTTCGCGTCAATCTAATTCATCAGTACTTATGGTCAGTTGCCTTTTAAAATCCTTTCAGCGAACTTTAACCTCTCGATTTCTGAAATCCAAATACGTTTCATTGGTTAAGCTGTCGCTGGCAGAATAGATCCAGAAGTTTGGTTTAGTTTTGTGTCGAAGTCTAAAATTTAACAGTAGACGAATGTGGAGAAATCGACTTAATCATGGGAACTAATCGAATTAAATCCGAAACTCAGACGGGCAAACACCTCTTAGTTTAACCTCAGTGTCAAAGCTCGGATTTCCGAAGAAATAAGCTGGAGAGAGGGGGGGGGGGGTTAAAAAGAGATATTGGGCAGTATGTAAGACCTTTTAAATATCGTCCAGTTTAAGACACCATTTAGTCGGAAATTGATTGAATAAATACTTAATTTTATCTAGCAGTTGGTTGAGAATTTGTTAATTGAATGTAGAAAAGGACAGATATTAAATGCAATAAACATGTATGTATTAAAGTACTACTCATACATGTTTTAAAGTATTAGATGTATAAAGTCTAGATGTATTAAAGTATAATATGTACATCTCATGAGATGTTGTCTTTTGGTTTTTTCAGGAATTTTTTTTCAGTAATGTGATGCATCTTAAGTGTTAAAATTTAAAAAAAGTATTTTAAGTGAGACCGAAATTGGTTCATATCAATGTTTCTCAAACTGTCAGTGTGGTGTATGTACAATTCACGGGGTAGGCGATAGTTCTGAAAAGAAATTAATTTTTGATTATCGATATATTTTTGTTTAGAGAGATTAACAGAATGATGAGGGCACTTCAAACCTTGTCATGATCATTGTTGCATCAAGGAGGAAATTGAAGAATCATAAAGTCTGAAGATAGTGGGAGAAAACAAATTTTCAGTTTAAAATTTATTAAGAGGAAAGTAAATAACTGATTGATTCACTTACTAAATTAAAGTAACTTTTATTTCCCAAAATAAATTAAAGCATTGAAATAATGCATTGGAAGTATTGGTATATTGCTGCGCTATGTGCATTCACTTTTAATTTCTAAATGTGTAGCTGGTTGTTCCAGATTATATATCGATTACCCTTGACATGCAAACAAGACGAAATTGGATGAGTCCAAAATATGCTATTTATATAGCTCAGTTATATGCAAACTTAAAAATTTATTTTAAAATTTGCATTGCAGCATTACATTTAATTAGGCTGAGAAAGGGGAACCTTAAGCATTCGAAACAAAACAGAAACAATACAAAATGCTCAGCGTCCACCGGAGACTGCTCTTGACGTCCCGGAGATGTCAAAGTCTAGAATGGCGCATGAATTGAATGAAGTCTCCCAGGCGTCATTATATGTCATGGGACTTTGATCTGCATTCGCATAGGCTAAAGAATTGTATCCAAACAATTTTGAATGAAATAAAAAAAAAGAGTTTAATTTTTAAGTTACTTTTATTTCGCTTAATTTTAGATATCAGCATATTAATACATTGTTTGAATTTCTTATTATTCTCTTTGAATCCATTTATTTCCCTGCTATACAATATGTTCCATTTTTCAATTCCTATAATGTAACATAAAAATATAAAATATGTTTTACATTAAGTAAAAAAATTGTGGTTGCGTAATGCTTTTAAATTTTAACGTTACGGTAAATAAGTCTATAAATATCGAGAGATTTTTCAATTAAAAAAAAGTCGTGAGTTAGGGCTGCGTAGCATTTCGAGATAATTCTACATAGAATTTACTTAGAAGGTTGGGAAAATTTCGTTTATCAAAATTAGGGAAGATTTGCTATGTCTATAGATAACAACCTTAGTGTAAAATTTCAGTTTTTTCCCCTTGCAATGCTTTTTCTAAAATGTTAAATCAACAGTTTTGCAAATGAAGTGCTTGATTGACCATGCAGAGTCTTCTCGAAGAAGTTTTGCATTACTTTTAGCATTTGAAATGAGCACAGTCCTTATCGATTACCGTTCGTTGAACGATGTCTGTTTCAACTGGATTTGTATCATGCAAGTTCGCTTGTTTCGAGAAATTCATATACAAGGATTCAAAATCACAAATTGGATTGACACATAAGCCTTTAGGACTCTTATAATTTTTCCTTCTACATTTTTTACAAATATAAATAAAATATTATTATCGATTATTATTTTCTTAATGTATTATACCTGTTTTTTGTTTTTTCAAGAAGGAAATTTTTTTCGACAAAAAAATATATCCTAGTTTTAAAATGCAACTAAATTATGATACATTTCCTTGAACGATAAATTTCTATCTAACTTTCATTTTACAAAATTTTGGTTTTATCTTGGTATGAATGACATTCTCATTGATAAGTATATTCTGCAGCATTTTCTTATTTCACTACTTGAGTTTATATATATATATATATATATATATATATATATATATATATATATAATCATTGAAAAATTAAAAAAGGTCGCATTTATCAAAGCATGCAGCACTTAAAATTGTATTACTAACCACAGAGATTGGTGCAACTGGGTTGAACATGGTTTTTGTACAAATGGATGTAGTATAATAGATAAATGTACAAAGTATAAACTCCTATTTATTTTTTTATTGGAACAGAAACAAATAAAATTAAAATTTATTTTTTTATGTCTAGGAGCTATTTTTAAAAATCCGAGAACACAAGTTTCAGCTATGTCTTAAAATAATATTAAAATCTTCCTTTTTTTTTTTGCTGTTGTGTAACTTATTAAAGAAAGGTGCATTTTCATGCATGTTTAACATGGAAGTATGTTGCATTGATTAAAATATCAGATATAGTGGCGTGAAAACTGAGACGCTTATTGATAAGTTTTTAATCTAGACATGCGTACGCCCCCCCCCCCCCCTTTTTTTAGATTTCCTAGTATTTTTCCTCTTCCCTAAATGCCGAAAACTACATACGGTGATATGAATGTTTTTTTTTTTTTAACCCGGATATTAATTCGTTGAAAGTGAAATATCTGCTACATTTTTTAATCGTTGTATTTTTAAAAAGTGAGAAGAAAGAAAAAATTGAGCACACAGCACTGTTACTTAATAGCAGCCAGGATCAGGTTTCTCTTGAGCCATTCGATTTGTAACTCGTTTCTAGCCTTCCGGGCATTCCTCATACTTCAAGACGACTCACTTTCCTTTATTTCAACGCTTCTCTTAGAGCATTCATTTCAACTTTTTCTTCAACTTCTGTGACCATGAACTACAAATCTACTCTACTTCCGGCGTATTATTAAATCCTTTCGGCCACACAAGATTTTCAACTCGCGCTCATTCTACTTCGGTACATGGTTTTTCATGGTTGCTGTCCAAGAAACTTTCTTTTTTGCGCCCACTGAGAGGGAGCAATTGACTGCTAGGATTGTAAAGAAAAAGCTGACACCGTAAATGTTAGATTGTTTTACGTTTTTGTCAAACAAAAAATTCTTTGTATTCTTTTTTTATTCAAAGTTGAAATAAATTTGAAATATTATTTTGAAATGCATTAGAGGGGGGTGGGGGTGGGGACTGATAAAAATGAGCACACTACAATGTGAGGAATTCAATATTTGGTGAATTGCTTTTGAAAATCATATTTTTTACTGTTTTTTTAATGTAGAACTATGCATGGAAGAATGCGCTTTAGTGAGTCCTCTTTAGTGGAAATCTAAAGAATCTCTGTGAATTTGTTAGAATATGGTACAGGAAGTGTAAATCATGTGAAATGAATGACTGCTTCTGTAGGTTAACTTTAACTGTGCCAAAAAGTCCCATGTGATAGGGTAGGATTTTTAAAGATATGAAATATCATGTCTAAATCATTTATCGTTGGGCCGTTGTTTAAAATGCGAGGTCTGTCGCCAATAGTTTTCTGCTTAGCTGCATTATATTATTTGAATAAATCAAATTAAGAATTCATGCAATCTACATAAAAGTCAATAATTGATCGTTGTGTGTGCAAAAGTAGAATATTGTTCGTCAGTATTGCTTTTTATTTTTATTTAACCGAGGTAAGGTATCTTGTAGTAAATTGAAAAATACTATTGTGTGTGTGTGACAGAGTCGTTTTGGACATATACTCCGAAAAACGGAGAATTTCGAACTATATGCCTACTGGCAACTGTGACAAGACTGCATTATGTTATCGTTGTCTGTGCCTAGGCCTAGATCGAGTAGATTTGTGAAATTGCGAGTCACGCACATTTATTTGCTATTGTTTATCATTTGTACTCGTATTTGTCAACGTTTGCAATACTGCCTGCTTAAAAGAATCGCAGCTGGGGCCTACTTTTGAGGCAGGTGGGGCCTCAAGAAGTCTTGACTATTGATGCATTATGTTAAAACCCTTTCTGATAAAAACTGTACTTATTTCTTAGCATTATAGTTGCTTTTGTTAGCAAGTTCTTGTGCCTTTTTTTTAATTTTCTAAATATAAGTAAGTTGGTAGAGTTGGGTATTTCTTATTTATCTTGTCTAATAAATTAAATAACTTTTTTCTTTTTGGACGCTAAATCAGTTTTTTTTTGTATTCGTTTGAAGGAAATTAATGACCAGCCCTAAAAAAAATTGTTTTATAAGTATTCAGTGTTTTCTTTCTAAATTTTATACTCTGTTACTCTACATTACTTATATCTTAAGCATTCCTGTTTAATTCGCTTGATTACGGAAAAGACTGCATTCATTATTCTAAAGACACAAAATAATTTGCAATTTTAATTTAGTAATCTTAATTTATATAGTCTTCAGAAATGCTTGTATTGAATTTTTCTAAGGACTTTCTATGTTTATTCCTCATTAATATTGTGAAAATCAGATATTTTTCATCTTGAAGTAGAAATAAAAGACAAATTTGTTTGCCCTTCAGAAAATGTCTCCTGTAGATTTACGCCCTGCGGTTATTAATTAATGAATGTATAATTTCCTATTCTAATGATACCTCTTTTCTAAACTGAGAAGCAAAGTAAAGGGACTTTAATTCCAGAACTGATGAATGGTTAAATTTCGCAAGTATGCATGTAAAAGTGAGAGATAAGAAATGACATTTGAGTGATATCCTTAGAATTGTTTATGAATGAGTTTCTACTATGATAAGATCTTTATCAAGTGTTTCATTGATATTACAAATTGAAACTTCGTTTCTCACTCCTATCGTTATTGATTTTCAGCCAGTAATTTATCTAAAATTTTGACGTCTTTACACAGATTTAAAGGTATATTTAGAGTTTCTTTTAATTTGAATTTATTTATTATTATTATTATTTTTGTTTTCTTGCATTCTTTTTCATAATAAAATGAAGGACTTAAAATCGGTTTTAAAAATTATTATTCAGGAAAAAGTTAATAGTTTCTTCAATAAAAAAAAGGGTTTATTATGTATTGAGTGTATGAAAATAAATGTTTTCACGAATGTGATTAGATTTCAATTTACACTGTGTATGTGTGAAGACATAATATTTTGAAACCCTAGTGCAGTTTGGTTCACATTTTGTTTCTACATTGAATTTAGTGGAATGTTTACTTGAAGTAATACATGGGGAAATGCTTCACAGAAGGAATAATTAAATGATTTATATACTATACAGTGATAAGTAATATGTATAACTCTTAATTTAGAATCCCTCTAATATTGCGGGTGAAAACGTTTATGTATTATACCTAAGAAACTTATGCATCTAAAGAGACTATTTTCTTAGGGGAAGGTGCTGTAGCAGAGATGTCTTTTTGTGCTGGAAAAATGTATTCTTTAATCGAGTTAAGTTATCCTGTACGTTCAGGGATAAAGAAATCTTTGTATTTTATATTAATTTTAGCTCCTCATATATGATGTAATAGGTTTGAAAATGTACTACGGAGAGAGATATGTTGAGAGAAATTTTCTGTTGATGAGTAATTCAGCAGTTTTCAATTTTTTAATATTATCGAATCCTCTGAAATGTGTATCTAAGAAATGTTTTTACTTTTCATCACTGGGTTGTGTATATATTTATAGAAAATTCTTCACTGCAGTGTTCTAAATTATATTCTTAGTCTCACCTCATGAATGAAACGCTAATTATTTTCAAATTCTCGCAATACGGAGAATTTTACACCTGCTCGATTGAATCAATTCAATGTAATCTGCAAAACATCGCAATGCATTATCGAGTACGTATGCATTGCATTTTATTTTTATATTTGCTAGTGATTGGAGAGTTTTCTATACTTGAGGATTTCACACTTAAACTGATACCTAGGCTTATATAAAAAAAAAAAAACTTTTTCCGTTTTTCTAGTTTTTCTTTCCCCGTTAGTATTTCTCATGGTTTGTCTTATCAGCTATTAGAATCGAAGCCGTACAAAAGTATATTCTTGCGCACCTGCTTGGTTTAACTTTGATTTTTTCGTATGAGGGATTGCTTAAAACTTTTGTGTGAAATTTTAGGACTTGATAAACGTAATTTTTCTCTTGTATCCCATTGTCTTTAACGCGACACGAAATCACGGATTAAACGTTCTAAAGCAGTGGAAGAAGAAAAATGAAAAACACTGAATTGTTGCTTAATCTTTCATTTTCAAAGCCTGAAGACCTTCAGTATTTTCCCTGGGACCAAAAATTTCATTATCGTTATTTCGGGCTTTCAGTGAATTCTTAGGCAATTCGTTTCAATTATGTTTACTGCTTTAACAAAAGGGGTTGAAGGCGAATATTTTTCAAAAATTACTTTTAAATATGTTTTTAATAACTGGATTGTTCATTTAAGATACATTTATTAGTTAGATGTGTTAATCAAGTTTTATTTTTTCTCTCCCAGTGTTTATTTCTCAGACTTTGCAATTCGACCGGCTACGTGTACTTTTATGCTTTGTTTTATCTTAGTAAATATTTGGTGTAAATTAGCTAAATCCTTTTTTTAAAAAAATGTTTTATGAACAAAGAAGGTTTTAATATATTATTTATTTTTTTGATCTACCCAAGTCGTGTGTGCTGTTCTTTCTTCGATTTAGAAAGACTATTGTTTATTATAAGGTAAAACTCAGCGTAAGGTTTATGTAATATAGCATGCGAATAGATATATAATTAGAGGGAGAGACTTGATTGTGTGTTATTGATTGTGAATATTGCTATGTATTGTAACAATTGCATACTTAAACGCGTTTGATGTATTCAAATTCCATACCATTCACCATCTTACACTTAATGCATTCTAAAAATATGCAAATTAAATCGCCTAAGCTTATTACTTGAGCATTATCTTTTGGAAATATCCCTGCTAGAATTTTGATTTCTCTTGTGCTGATCGGCCTTAGAGTAGATAGTGGGGGGGCCCCCCCCCCCCGATTCGTCTTGAATATATTTTCTGCAATTCCTGCTATTTTGTGTTAAAAAACCATCCCTCCGGTTTAATGGAAGAGCTTTCATTGATAAATATCTTAAAATGGCCAACACTTTCTTATTGATCTTGTTGCATCGTATCGCATAATTGAAGGTTGTTTGTTCAGTAATAATATGAACACATGAATCAGTTTACGAAAATATTCCTATTTTTTAGAGAAATTAGCATTTTGTGTTTGAATCGATACATACTTTATAAGTGTGTTTAAAATATTTTTTTTTAATACTCATGTTATAATTTTCTCAAAGTTTCAAACTACTTGTAAGTTTGAATGATGTTCAATAAAATCAAGATGCTACGAAACGATCAGTATGATGTTATTATGCTCTCAATTATTACCATGATCTGAAAATATTTTAATCTCATGTATTAATACTGTAGGCATTATGCAACTTTTTAACTTCATTTCTATCAAAATTGCTTTACTGTTTTTATACAATATATACAATGTTCGTATTTCCACGTCATTTAATCAGTTTATAATTTAACTTTTCACTGTTGAACGATTTTTAAAATTTCGAAATCGGGAGGGAGAGAGAATGAACAATACTTTCAACTCCAACAGTCAATGCTCCCTCTGTCCATCTTATCCGGGCGGATCTAACAATCTGTGTTGTATGAGCACAACTCCAGAGTTTCCTACCCCTCCTAACGTTATGGGATCGAGCTCTTAAGGCGAACATGTGCGCGTATTGCGGTTGCCTGCTCGAGGAAATGGCAGGTGCTATTAAAAACGCAGGGATCTTTTGTGTTCTAATCCACCAGGATCTTCGAATCTTTCGCCCCGTTGGGGGAAGTTTGCAACCAAGTGCATCTGGCAAAACTGGCATTGGTAGTTTTTTGGGTGGACTTGAACGGTGTGCCGTGCTGCACTCTGTGAGACATGATGCAATGGCCAGAAAACAGGTTTTGGAAGAGAATTCTCTTTCTGTGTGTATGTTAGTGTGATTTATTGCGTCGGTAACAAATTGCTACTAATTTTTTGATTAGATGTTTGGACTTCGATGTCGAAATAGTGGTGATTGGATTATATTTGTTTCTCCACACTCTTCGTAATTTACTTTTTAACCGACTCGATAAACGATAATCAGTCGCGGTGAAAAGTCAATTATTTCTGTTCTACGATTCAATAATTGCGCGTTTGTTAAATAGGCGTTTTAAGGTGGAATTTAAAAAAATTTTTTTTTTACGAGATACGCTTTACTAGTAAGGGTAAAATTGAGATTCAAATTAATAAAAATGATTTTAAAATTATCAGTAATTATTACTTTCTACTAAAGGAAGTAAGGGTTTCTCTTAAGGAATGTGTACAGAATATTTATTAACGTCTAAGCATTTTTTCATACAATTTTTTATTTTATTACGAGATACTCTCTACCAGTGAGGGTAAAATTGAGATTCAGTAATAAAAATATGATTTTAAAATGATCAATAATCATTACTGTCCAGTAAAGGAAGTAATGGCTCCTTATACATAAGGAATGTGTACACAGAATATTTATTAACGTCTAAGCATTTCTTCATACAATTTTTAAAGTGTTTCTATTTCTAAGTTGCTGTTACGTCACTTTAATGTAATATGTTGATTGTTATTGTTTAGAGTAATGAGTCACAAAAATTATATTGTTTGTGTTTTAATACTAATCCTTATTTTAAATCTTTTTTAATATTAGCCTTTTCATCATACCTTTTAAAATCGTAGCTTTAGGGCCCTTTACATTACAAGGTAGTTTCAGCTTTCTTCTACAATTATGAAAGGGCTAAATTGCCATTTTAAAATTTGCTAAGTTTGAAATAAGTGTTTCAAACTTTGAATATTCTCGTAATGTTTAGTGTTGTGATATACTATTCTTTTTCTTTACTTTTTTTATAATATATAAATCAAATTACTTGAATTTGTAGATGATTTCTTATTGATTTTCGCAAGCATAAAAAATATTTAAAATTCAAAAAATCGGAGAAATTATTTAAGTAAAATTACGGGAAGTGGTAGTTTTTTATTTGCATAATTTTTAAACGAAACATTCTCTATTTGCTTAAGTCGATTTTTTTTCCTTTTAATTTCACTTTAGTATTATTTCAAAGTAGAACCAACGTTTAAATATAATTTCAGTATCTTTGTGTCACACACATAAGTACATTAATACTCCTTCTAGTTAGTTTCCTGCCTTGAAAATCTTTCCTTTCCTGACCCTATACTTTCCATCACATTTTGAGTATTCAGCTGTGTATCTAGAAAGGAATTGAATAATTCTTTCTTTCTTTCTTTAAAAATTTTAAATGCTATTAAAGGAAGCGTTCTTAGGAATTCAGAGACGCAGATGTTTTGGATTTATTTACTGTTAGGCATATGGCCAGCATTTTCTATAGCAGTATTCTGTGACAATAACGTAAGCTGCTCAGATTCGATTTATGTAATTGAAAAGGTCTAAAACATTTTGATTGTACAAAAATGTTGGTAGTTTCCCTAAGTTCCAACATGCATTCAAGTGTTCAGAAATTTTTTGTACCCCCCCACATCCCCGCCGTTCTTTTTTTTTTTTTCTCATTAGAAGTGTATTTAGTCTTCTTTTTTTCGCACTTCCTTCAAAGTATCCATCAGAATGGTGTAAACGTATTAAAAATAATCTAATTTTTTGAAAATAAGTTTCTTCTTTTTTTTAAAAGTAACTTTATAATTCACATTGAATTAGTTTTCATCGTAAAACCTTTTGAAACTGCAAATTTTCCCAATCCTTTAAAATTTAATTTTCCTCCGGGTACATTTCTTTGAACTTTTTAATTTTTCTCCGTCTTGTTTGCCGCGTTGATGTTACCTTAGCAAGGGTTAATGAAAATTTAACTATTTAGATACCAAACTAGAAAAGAAGAATTAAAGAAACATTTTAAATGTGTGCTTTAATTACATTTCCTACATCTGAGTTTTTTGAAAAAATAAATAAAATTAAAAAGAAAAACAAGGCGAAAGAGCAGGGTGCAGAGAAATCGAACTGCATTGCTTTTCAATTCAAAAGAGGAGTGGGGGGGGGGGCCGTTTGCTTGAAAGAAAATTGGGTGATAAAGAAATTTTCGCACTTTTTCCAGCTTCTTTTCAATTGCATTTAATTACAAGTTTCAAAAGTATTTCTTTCATTTCTAAGGAAACGTTTTTACGTAACCTTTTTTTCTGATAGCACAAGATATTCATTAACTGTATAGATTTGTGTGCAGTGAAGTAGGTAAAGAAATTTGAATTTATCTAGACTAAGAATTTTTATACTTGTCTTTAATTTTAAGTAGAAACCTTATATACATATCCTGTCTGTCGTATTGCTCATTCAGGTGTTGCAATCAAAAACGTTAATAGCGTTTTTTAATTGAATAAAGAAATAGGTAGTTTTTCCATCATTTCAAAATTATTCCTTCTGAATTCTGAAAATAATTAGAAAATAAGTAGTTAAACAATGTAATAAAGAAATATTGTGTAAGCACAGCTTAACTTTTTTTACGTAATTATCTACAATCTTTGATGTTCTCTTTTGTACCCCCAAAAGGATATCCGAAAGGGAGAGAGTAAGAGAGAAAAAAACGACTTAATTTTCTTACGGTGAATCATAGTAATTTAGGGAAAATATATAATTCAAGTTTTTATATTTAAAAAAATCATCTATGAAAAGAAGACATTAAAAAAAAGATATATTTTCTAAATCATTATTTTTCACAAAATTTTTAACTTAGAAAGATTCCACATATGTATTGACAAAATTGTACTGGTATTCTTGGACGATTACTGTTATACGATATTTAATATTTCAATATTATATACAATGATAATTTTGATTTCAACATCAAAATTCGAAGAATATTGAAGCAGGTTTTAATCTGTCTGATTATGAAATGTGACATTTCGGGGTGAGCGAGACGAATTCTACATATCTAAACATTTCTAAGAGAAGTAGTTTGTAATATTCAATATGCATTATCGAAAATGTAATGACGAATCATATTGAGCAAGAATCGCAAAAGAAAATGTTTGAAACATTTTAATATTCATGTAAATCGATTTGTTCTCTATTTATGATTTAAAGGAGAATGTTATGTAAATTCATAGAAGTAATGCAATTTTTTAAAAATTTTATTTCATATTAAAGACTCATTTCCTCGAAAAAAGTTTGGAATAAATAAATTTTGATTCGCGTTTTGAATAAATTTTGCTATGAACATTACGGATTAACAAATTAGATTGTTTCGTTAAATATGTCTTTAAATAACTAGGATTCTGTGAATTCATGGAAAGCTGTATTTTGTAAAATGTTGTTAGATTATTTTATTAACAATTTATGGTACATATAATTGCTAAAATTTGTATTTGATGAATCCTCTTTTATCTTTACCGATACTCCTTTATTTCTAATTTGTACAGAGGCTCAAAGCCATCGCGTTGGGGGGAGTTTGTAGAGTGGGTCACCGGTTGATACAAAACCGAAATTCAAAATGCCGAGGTCTGTCGACAGTAGCCCTTTTTTTAGCTTCTAAGTGCAACGTCAATCAAATCAAATACAAATCGTACTTAATGAAACAAAACAATGTTTGACTTTTAAAAAAAGTGTAGAGCTTGAACGTTTTTTAAAATTTCAATCAATAGCCTTTTTTTGAGAAATTATAAATAAATGAATCATTATACATTCATTCTTATTATTACACTGCATTTTTACCCTGCTATTACTACAAATTAAATAAAAATAAAATTTCATATTCTTTTTTCCCCTTAACACACTGAAATGCTATTAAATTCAGTGAACATATTTTCAGAATGTTTAACTTGATCTGCTACTGTACTGACTGAACCTTTTACTACTGCGAGTCGCGTATTTGATTTATTTGGTATAAAAATTTTGATAGTTTAATGGCTACTTCACGTTAATTGCTTTTGTTCGTGTTACTATTATGTCAATTTTAATTCACACAGATAAAAAAAATCATCCGTGGCGACTTTATCATTTTTCTCTCTCGTTTTACAAAGTTTATAATTAAAAATTGTGTTTAAGTATTTGGAAAGTACTTTTCTAAGTTTCTCACTGTTGGCTTTCTTTTAATGTAATTATGTTCTTTGAAGCTCTGTGTAGTAGAAGAGTGAGAATTTTTTATCTAATACAAAAACCTATTCAAAGAATTAGCTTCTCGAGAACTTATTTTTTAGTTGAAATGTGAAACATCTGTTTTGTTCTCACTTAATTGTGAAAGAGGGACAATGGTGTATAGTTCTACTTGTGCAGGATGTAGACGAAAGCAGCTTATCAATTGATTGCAGTCTTAAAATTTTTAATAAGTGTGTCGTGATTCTATAAACGAGTAAAAGTGGAGACATTCCATTTATAATATGAAGCAACATTTTCCAGAATAAAAGGGAAATGATGCAGTTCATTACATAAAGAGACACAATCGGAAGAAAAATTTGCTACGGTTAATTTTCGCTAGGAAAAAAATGCAATCAGTCTAAATAAAGAGAAACTCCGAATTCTTAAAGAACCGTTAGTATAGAGAGAGAAAGTATTCGTACATTGAGAGTCAATCTAAAGAAGCCTCGCTGTCGAAAGTGCACGTTTCAATTACACAATAAATCATTAGATTTTTTATAGTGGAAATCTATTTATACATTGAAAGATTACTTAGACAAATATAAGATTTGCAAGACAGTGCACTATATATGTCTTGTGGTGCAGAAAGTATAATGTACTTAAATACAGATGTACTTGCACTTGATAATAAATAACTTGTAGGATATACTTTAGTTTGAACAACTGTGTACAAATATGGTTTTAGTTTTACAAAAAATCGTGTTCTGTATTTATCCAATATTTTTACGTCACATTCATTTATGTAAAGCAAGTGTTTTATTAGATGTTCTGAATTTATACTGAATACTACACACACAGAAACCTTTGTTTCTTTTACAAGAACGCTCTTGTACCAATACTTTACTTATTGAAACTCACTTTTTGCACTCATGCATATCAAAAAATAAATGCGGTCAAATATATATATATATATCAAAAAGTTAGATTATCATTATTTATGGAATATTCTTTAGATGTGAATTTATTTTTAAAAGCATGTATATATTAATAAATTTGTCTTTATACCTTAAAAAGATATTACTTATATTCATTAATATTCCTATACTTTTAGAAATTGAATTTTATTTTGTGATCAGTCTTTTGTTTTAGTTTCTTTTTAACGTTTTATAGTAAAATTACTGTATTAACATGCTCATAAAAGGTCTGGTCTTATCTCGTTCTGTATTTATATACAAGCTGTAAATTTTTGTTTTTAGAATTATTTTTCATCCTTAAATTATTTTTCGTTATCTATGTTCAAGAACTCAATTTATATGTTGGCCATTCAAAGAGGAAATATCTTAAAACCTCCTTTTTCTTTTGATAAGCTTTTTCATACTGAATTTGTTACATTTCATTGTTAAATTGAATCAGTTTAAAAATTTCAGTTAAAGTATCCGACTACGTTCGGAACTGTTATTTTGCAAATGCGTATAAATGGACAGTTTTTATGATATTTAATGTCACTTAGATTGGAATACATGTATAAAATTGTTTTAAGAATATTATTACAGTAAAAACTATTTAGATGCAATATTTTGGCATAAAAATGAACATAGAGTTATCTATTGTCAAAACATTCTCCTCTTATGGAAAATGCATCTATAATAATAATATTTTGCTTATATGTAGCTCAGACCTCTGTACAGAGTCTGAACTAGGATTTTTGAAATATATAACTTAGAAGTGGATTTATCCATATTTTAATACAACAGAGTAGAGAAATTGTAAGAACAAAACACCCCGATCATTATTTCAATTGGTAATAACTCTGAAAATAATAAGAATTTTACAAAACTCTCAGTTCAGGCCCTCTGGAGAAATCTTTGCTTTATATAAGCAAAATATTATTATTATAGAAGCATTTTTCGTAAAAGGAGAATATTTTGAAAATAGATAATTCCAAGTTTATTTTTTTGCCAAAATATTGCATTTAAATAATTTTTAATTATAATAATAATCTTAAAACAATTTTATGCATATATTCTAATTCAAGTGACACTAAATATCATAAAAATTATCCATTTATACGCTGTTTTTGTTTTTTTTTAAAATCACGGTTCCGAACGTAGTCGGGTACTTTAATCGTAACATGGCGATCTCCCCGTGTTTTTGTCTTAATTCTGTTTTTAAAAACGTAAGTGTGCAAACTCAAAGGTCCATTTAAACAGCTCACTTGTTAAAAATCTTCTTTCTTTGTGTTTTTAAAAATTAGTATCGGGGTGGGGGGAGTTGATTGACTAGGATATTGTCTAATTACCCATTGCAGTCAGAATAATATTTGATACTAATGAAATTCCATTCGATTCACAAAAAAAAATTAAAATTGCTAGAATTGTCGAAGTTTGCTCTTAAATGTTTTGCGTTTTGTTTAGTCTTGGAGATTATTTTTTATTCTATACTTTGGTAAACATTTGGAAGAATGAAAAGGATGTTTATTGACCAAAAGATAGAATTCTTAATGCAGTCTATTGAAGGTGAAGTTCTAATTCCTTTAAAATATTCTGAGACTATATCACTTCCTATTTTATTTCAATCATTTGCTTTTTCAATATTTGTTTTCAAAATATAATTGCGCTTATTAGCATGCTGTGAATGTTTATGTTGTGAATTAAATAACCCGCATTATGTTTAAGGAAATTTTTGATTCTATACCCGATGTATTACTTTCTGAAACTTAAAGATATACGTAATACATAAAATTCATTGATATATTTTGGGCAAGCAATTAAAAAACATTCTAGTGACTGACACTTGTTATAATGTGTTATTTAAGCAAAAAAACTGTTTTCTGAAAGCAATATTTTGTCTCATAAATAATTAGTTAAATGTTTGGATGCAAGAGAGCGAATTTCTTAACGTTGTGTCTTTATAAGAATGTTTTTCAAATATTTGACGCCTACGTTACATTAATATACGCTTTGCAAATGAACGCATTGGAATTTTTGCAAAGCTCTCGTGTAGGTGGTTTCAGGTCCATAAACGTTATCAGAACCTTATCGGTAACCCAACCACTCTGGAGTGTTTTGAGCATCGTTTATGGTGGATTGCTTTTCCACTTAAGTGTAAGAGTAAGGAGAGAATAAAAACAAGTAGCACTTAAATGCCACTGAAATTTACAATTAAACGAAACAACTTCCATTTCATTAGGTTCGAGTGCAGTCATTGGGTAGTGATAACTCCTGCTCAACTTTTCCAATTAATGGTACGATAATAGATTTTGTTCGTGGGAAATCGACTTGTTTGATATCATTGTTAAATCCATTTACTATCGAGTACGAAGAGTAATACACACACACAACGTAATCTTTATTCCTGCGTATTTAGTATTTGTAAAACTTGTCAAAATGACGTTGGAGTATTTTATTAACAGTAACAGTATTATAATATGAGCTGGGTATTTATAGTTTATAGAATTTTTTCACCACCAAATTTTATTTTATTTTTCTATGATTGTATTCCTATCGAGTTTTTTAAAAAATACATATCGAATTGTTATTCTGCGTCAAATATTACAAACTCTTTAGCCCTTTTAATTATTACAGCATCCTTGCCAATTTTATCTTTCGAGTTTATTTTAGCAGTTAAGAAAATGTTGAACGAATAATTGAGAATGAAACTAGTTTTGAATCTAGATAATGGAATTTCTTTTTATAAATTTTATTATTTATATATTTCACCCACTATATATTGTGTCGGATTTTTAAAAATATTCAACAATATGTTATTCTACTCAAAATAACATAAGCTATTTATGGTTATTTAAAACCTTTCAAATTACTTGTATATTCTCGTTAGTTATATTTTTTTTTTCATTCATGAAAATATTATGCTTACAGTTAGACGGTGCTTTTATTGAATATACTATTCATGATAAATAGTAAAATTTGATTATATATGTAAGGATCTACTGCTTGCACCTGGCAACAGGTCGAACGATACACACGAGATCTGGCAGCGGGCCCACTACATACAGGAAGGACCTGGCAACGACAGGGGGAACCAGAAAAAGCGAGAAAACGGAAGGCGAGAAAAAAACGTGGTCGGAGGGAGGAAAGACGGCTGGACGATGGGTTATAATCTTGTACCATCTTGATATTTTCTTCTTTTTATGAAGTGTCCCATAGAAGGAGTAAAATAAAACAGAGGGACAAAATTCTGACTGTAATTATTTTCACAATTCGAACACGACCCGATCTGAAAAGAACCCACAAGTTTACAATATAGTATCTTAAATCACACCTCAGTAAGTCAATTAAATATTTATGTTCTCGCTCAAACTAGCCATTTTGCTGAACTCATATGTTCCATATTAGTCATGTTAACGTTTGAACTGGTAATATTATTTTTGAGCTTGCAGAGCAATGAATTAATAGTTGATAATCTTTTGATGATATGAAAGCAGAGTAGCTTATCTTAATTTTTCGCACGCTTTGTTCTAAAATTCATTGATTTTGATTTTCATAATTATTATCTTTCATTAGCAAGAAAACTCTTCCATGCTTTTTTATGTTAATGGTTCACGTAATTTCAAAATGCAGATTTCGTAATTCTTTAGACTTCAATTTTATCCAATTAGTTTTTAAAAATATTTCACAAATACATACGAACAAACAAATATTGAATGGAATATTTACGTACGTATTTTCTTGAGAAAGTTTTTTTTTACTTCCTTTGTGTACTTAGTGGTTTTCTTGAATATATTCCTGTCTGTCGCCTGTAGAACAACCCAGTAATCAAAAGTAAATTAAAATATTATATTTCATATTTTTAATGACTTGTTTTGTGGACATTTCCTTCTTCCTCGTTCTGAAATTCTATTTTCATTTTTAAGACTTTTCTATTGAAAAAAGTCGAGGAAGCGGTTTATTATAATGACCCCTATCATGATTGTTCAATGCTTATCGAAATACTTTAATGGTTTTGATGCCGAATCCCGGAATGCAAATGAGCATCTTTCAGACATTCTTTGCGTTACTCAAGTATCTTAACGAGTCGCTGACTCTTATGGGCTTTATTATTATTATTATTATTATTTTTTGAATTTTTTTAAAACTTTTTTTTTTAAAGAAGAATTTTTTTTCAATCGCGATAATCATTTTAAACTTAAGTGAAATGTTATTTTAGTGCTCGAAAATAGCATGGTTATTTTGAAGTAAATCTGGCATATTCAAATGGGGATTTTATTGCATAGATTTAACTCTTGGTAAGGATTTTCAATACTAGGCACTGCAATAAGTATCGACAGTTCTTATCTGAATAGTTTTGTACCCGAAAATTCTAAGATTTATATATAAGTGTAAATCAAATAATTGGTGTGTTTTGCTGTTTAAATTGGGACAAATATAATTTGTAAAGAATCCCTTTGTAATTAAAGTAATATTTTTGTACATGAAAATCACTCGAATTTTAACCCCATTTTTACAAAACAAGGAAGTTAGAAGGGGAAGTAAAATTTCGATCAATGATATATTTTGGATTCAATTCACATTTTACATCGAACTTGTAAAGGAAATGGCTAAATAGAACTAAAGATTAATTTGTACTTGCAAATATTTAATTTTTCATATTCTCTATTCATATATGTAATAAAATTTTGGCATTTATGAACTTGCTTAAGAAATATTTTATGCATGAGAGAACATCTCCGTTAATGGTCGTGGAAGTCAGATTTTTCTCAACAGAAACATTTTTATATTAGGAAGGTTTTGGATGATTTTTAGTAGCATTCATAAGATCTCTCTATTAATCCAATCCTTTATAAATTCTTTCAGAGACACAAGTAATCGTGAATTAACTGATAGTATAATACTTTTTACAATTCAACAATGCATAGGTCTCAAATCCTTTGTTTATTCCAATCTTTATCAGACTCTTTGAAAGTACCTTTGTTCCCAATGGAAGATCTTCGTCACCATTTTGACTTATTAACTGTCCCTTTGTGTATCGATTCATTTTTCCATTTTCATGTGGGTTGAACCAAGATCGGAAACTTATCGGTTCACTACTAAAATTACCCTCGGGTCGTGTTTCTCCTCATTGTCACCTATCTTTCATTTCAATTCTAGAAAGTGAACCCCCTTTTTTTATTGTTGTTTCTGTTACATTTTTCTCTTAACTGGATGGATTCTACTTTTGCTGAAGATTGATAGAACTGAGGCGGTGTGTTGATATCAGGAGATTATTGGGAAGTATTGCTCATACATAAGTATTTAATTTTCTGTCAGTTTTAGAGGTATCTGCATCATCGCTTGTTGAAGATTTCACAAATTCTAAGTTTTAACGAAATAATTTTTGAAATTTATGAATGAGTCTTATTTTTTATGTAATAGCGTATCTATAATGTTTTATTTTTTTCAATGTATGAATCTATTTTTTGTACGAGAGGCTTTATAAAGGCTGAATCATCATGTCAGAACACAACACAAGTACGTAATATGTGTCTGTAATACAAAAAATTGTTGTTTTAGTTAAGTCTTAATTCTAATATTAATTTCTTATTTAACTCTTTCATTTATAAAAAAATAACAGAAATCGACATAATAAAGGCTTGGTTTTGTTTCATTAATTTTTGTCAAAATATTGCAATTTAATTTACTTTTGAAACATTGTATATTTTTCAATACAAAGGCAGCTAGCAAGGGGGAGGGGTCATTGCTATCAACTTTATCTCCATATAAAGTCTTATTCTTTTCATACATATTTTGTTTTTAAAAAAATCTTGATAATTATCTGGTTTTTTATATCAAATCGATTGATAATTCAAAATTTTTCACTGATGAATTGTTTAAATTTTTTTGGAATGATTTACATTTCATCTGCCTGAAACGCGGATATTTTTAAAAATTTTAAGTTCATTTGATTTACATTTGAAAGCCAACTTTAAGCATGTATTTGTATTGGTTAACCGTAATAATTTTATACTTATCCGTATATTTATTGCTTATATATATATTACACTTAAAGATTAGCTCTCATAGTGTGTAAGCTTGTGTTTTTGTTAACATCCTTGGGAAAAATCAGTTTTTACCGCCTGACTTTATGATACGCGAGGATGGGGAAGGGGATACCAACTACATTAATAAATTGGAACGGAGCTTATTTCTTTTTATGCCTTTTGTATATAAGTAATAAATTTGTCCTGGAATAATTTTTTTAGAAATTTTAACACACTGAACTTCGTAAACTTTCCAGTTTTATGAATAATCTTAATACCGGAGTTTTACTATATTGGAATACCTTCTTAATATAATTAAGCTGTATGTGTGAAAAGTTAATCAAATCTCCTATATAAATAAATTTTTAAAAGTTCTGCTTTGAATGGAAACCAAATGAGTAAGGCAAGGATGAAATGATTCCAAGATTTTTTAAAAAATCAAAATTGTGGGATTAAAAAAAATAAACAAATTCTTATTAGAATAGGAAGACATTGTTTTTAACGTTTGAAAAGAGTTACATTTTAACTAAACCCTTTAGGCTTCATGTTATCAGAGCCGAAGAATGATAAAGCTATAATCGAATAACAATTGATAAAGAAGTTACTTTAAAAAAATAAAACTCTTAAGAAAATAAATGCAGTAACGCCAAATGAAGTTAAAAAAATGAGATCTCTGAATTCTTCTGAAGATCTGTCCTCTGATATGTTTTTTCTTGATCATTTTAAAGTACATGTTTGGAATCTCGTTTAAAAACAAACAGCCATAAACGATCATCAATGTGTTAATGTCCGTTTCCAAAATTAAAGCCTTTCTAGAACTTATATCTTGGTATTGTTCCGATACTTCACAGCATTTCTATCGATTGATAACACTCTGTCATCACATGTTTGCTTCGGTATAGAATCGCGCTCCCCCCCCCCCTTTCATTCGTCAAATAAATCCAATCGCCAATGTAAACAACTTCCTCCAAAGCTACGCACTGTCCAACGCAATTCGCTCTCCCCACCCTCATCGAAGAGGCCACTCGCTATTGTGAAATTTTCATTTATTTCATTTACGCGCCATTTCACTCCACTATTTATCTAGTGCGTGTTGACATTTTCGCGTTTAATTGAAAACTCCGACCAGCCAAGCTGTTCCTTTTCTATTAAGAATAGAAACTGGGCTTGTGTGCTTATCTCGACGTATAATATATTAACGCCTGTTTTCTTAACTGTACAGATGTTTTCAACCCCTTAGCTGAGATGGCTTCTGTGCTGTTGAAATACGTTGACTGCTACTCATTCATTGTTCTTATGGAACAAAGATTCAGTTTTTATATATTTTCAACATTTAGGTGGGAAATGGAATGAATCGAAAACGTTGACGAAATATTTATGTTGCCGTTTAAGTGTGAAATCCGTTATTTCATAGAATAACTAGGTATTTTGTGAAATAACTAAATCAGTCAAAGTACATAAAATTATTGAATTCTACGATATAACTAGGTATATTCTATAGAATAAAGATGACTTGATCGTTAAAGTATGAAATACGGCACTTTGTGTGAACCGGTTAAAATAAGTTCTTTGAACCGGTTCTAGCTGCTTCGGGAAGGATTTTTCCGGTTAGGAACTAGAGATGGATGAATAAAACAATTGTACTCTAGATATTAGTTCAGTATATGTCAGCAAGAATTAATTTCCATTCAAGAAGTTCCAAGTATTGACACAACGCTTCGATCTGTTGCAACAGCTGAAAATTGCGGTACTGGACAAAGTTTAAAAAAGTGCTCGTGTAAAAAAAAAAAATGTATAATAGCAAAAAGTGTGCTTGTTTCAAAAATAATAAGCAGGTCAAATCAAAGTGTCATCGCAGCAATCCTTGCTTGCTCTAATAAATAATGAAAAGTAAAATTTAGGTATCTCATAAAATTTAAATTAATATTCTCCTACATTTTTGTTTTAAAAAGTTTACCCAATGTTTTTATGAAGCAACAGTTTTTCTTCCCAGCATGTACTTTTGTTGATAATATTTATATATATAATCTATCTTTGCAACATATTATTTTTCCCCTTTCTGTTTAACTAATGTTAGCAATATGAGCAATGATAATTCATATAATCTGCTTTCCCTTATTGTTTATCAATTCATCCGCAAAAGGTATAAAATGCATTTTTTGAAAAATTTTAGCTATTTATGATCAATTAATTTATAAAATATCTTTGAAATTGTGTATTTTTCACTTAAACGGTCTATCTTTTGTTATTTCATATAATGCCTAGTTAATTTATAGAATAACTAGGTAAAGTATGAAATTTTCCCTCTATTATATACTTTAACTCTGACTAGTCTAGTTATTTTATGAAATACCTAGTTATTCTATGAAATAACTGAATTATACACTTTAACGGTATAACATATATATATGCATACAAAAATTGAATATTAATCATTATCGTGTACAATAGAAATCATACGATTTCTATTGTACGTGCGATTATTTCAAATTGATTACATTTTTAAATTATAAAAATGCTGCAGAAGTTAAAAAGTACTATTGGCGTTCCAACAAATGCTAAACAGTTCCAGCATTAAAATGTTTTTTTTTTAAAAAAAAAAAAAAAGTTACGCATTTCTTAGAAAATAACTTGCAATAGTTAATACTATACTGCATATCTTTGTGTTGAATTCGCTGCTTTATGACTCAGTTAAGTAATTTACTGTTACTGTTTTAATTTTAAGGGGAAAAATCTTTTTTGAGATTAATTTCTAGTATGTTGGAAGTTTTGCTATTTAGTTACATATTTCGAATGTTTTGGAAGCTTTGGAATTTGGTTACGTTTACAATCAAGTTATTTATATTAAAAAATTGTTTCTAGCGTTCTCTAATCTTTCAACCTATAAATTATTTTTGTTAGCAGTCTTCGACTTAGGTTCGTCAGAATTTGTCTAGTTTAAACTAGTTTTCGGTAGTCGTCAAGCATGTTTCGATATCCGTTTACAAAACCCAACCTGCTGATGATTATAACAGTTAACCCAATATTCTTAGGTAAACATTATAGGTTATCTAGCTTTTCTTCTGAAACCTGACTTCCTTGCAATTTTAAATTTTAAGAATGCTTTTTTACTTTTATTGTTGCAATGATAAAATAAAGTTGTAAAAATACTGTTAATGTTACAATTGAAACTGTGTCTATGCAATTAAAATAATGAATGTCACAGAGACGTTTGACCAGACAAAAGGTTAACAACACATTCGTTGTTAGAATGCGTAAATATTTTAAGTTGAAATATGTGAAATAACCTAAATGTCAAAGTGGCAAGAACATAAGTTTTCAGACATTTTAATGAATATAAAATGCGTTATAATTTGTAAATGGAAATATTTAAAGAGATAGGCTATGTGTGTGTGAGATGTTATCTGTTTGAACCTTTTTATTTATTTTTTTAAATATTCGGTAAAATTTTTTGTGTGTAAATATACATTATGAATAATCCGAACTGCATTAGTTGGGTAAATTTTTCTCGCCAACTATCTCTGTATTAAATATGTTGTAATCTAAGTATGCTGCGAATAAAAATTTTAATTTATACATCTGAGATTTTCCAATGATAACTTTTCTTTTAGGCGTGGAAATTATCGTACTGAAGACACACACATTTCAAAATGCTGTTTACATAGCTGTCGTGAATTTATAATTAATGCCGACTCAGCTAGCATTAGATAAGGATGTCACATTTTTGCTTCTTCCGTTCTTTCTCTTTCCTTTGAATAGACGAGTAGCTTCCTGACTTGACAAAGACGGTGTGTTCACTCTCCCGTAAAAATAAGCATTGGTAGATCTACTTGCGCCATCATTAAATTTAATTTAAAATGATAAAATGCATAATCGATAGACTAACTATCTTGAAACATATGAGGCTGCACTCTTTCATTTAAGGACGAGCAACACTAGAATGCTTTGTTCTATGACTGGGAAGTTTTTCTACACATACGCGCGAGTGGCGATATATATTAGATAAAACACAAACTATGATGTGTGTGTGTGAATTGTCTTCCTATCTTAAACTAGTGAAAAGTGGGTTATTTAAGTAATAATGGATTTATTCCTTTTGGGTAATATATACCGAATTCTTGTGGCCTTTTTTTCAGCTGCTTGAAGCCTTATCTTATTTTCAAGTTTAATTTCATACAAATATAATTTATAATGTTGAAAAAATTACAAATATATAATCCGTTTTCTTTTACAAGGGTCAATAATATTGCGCACATACGCTACTGATATTGCATCACTTCTGATAACAAAAATATATTTGAAAAAAAAATGAAAGAAAACCGCTGTGTGTATTAATTTTTACACAAAAACTGTATAGATGAGAATCTCTAATAACATGTACTTAGATATAATTGAAGACAACTGAGCTTAAAAGCAGTGTTGTATTTGCATCGCATTGGAAAAGAAATAGGATTTATTACTTAGAAATGTAGAGAACTGCAATACATCATTTCTTTTCCCACCGGAAAAAAATTCTGTGTTTCAAATATAAGGATATCTTAGAGATGTGAATACTATCCTAAAATACGTTTAATATGCTGATTTTAGTATAGTGTTGTATCCTAAATACTCGAAGAAGATGTTTTGTTCTAGGCAAAAGTAAAACACGAACATGATAATGAAGCTTTCGCTTCCTGAGACAATTGCTGAGAGTTTTTTCTGTAATTTTCTACTTAACTTTTCGAAACTTATGCAAAATTGTGTACGTTGCTGTTTCATTTAACTGAATGTTTTTCCCTTGCTGGAAGAAAGATTAACATCAAGATAATAAGATAATGTATAGCAGGATATGAAATAGTTGAAGAAATGAAAGTGACAAAAAATTAGTTTTAGAAATGGCGTCAAAAAGTTTAAATATGTGAATTATTTTTATGAAAAAAAAAATCAAGGCTGCTCTTGAGAACATCGTGTTTTTAAAATTCTGGAATTCCAGTAATAAAATGTGCTTGATGGTCCTCTTATTTCATTGTTTCGTGGTCTAATGATTTGTGGCAAAGTTGTGCCAATAGGTAAATGGATCGCCTCCTCCATGAGCTGAAACCCAAACAAAAGAAGTTCAATGCCTTTGTTTCCTTTTTCTTGTCCTTCCTACGCTAATGAGGACACATCTTGGGAGAAAAGCATGATTCATCGAACTTTGTCTTATGCCAATCTCTTGTCATTTAACAACTGTAGGATGTGTTGGCCTCTCGGGTACTTGAGGATTATGTGGAGTTCTATATTTGTGTTCTACTTAACAAGCAAAGATCGTTTCTTGCGTAAGGCCATGCAAACACTTTCAATTTCCTTAACTCTTTGATATTTGGTTTACTTTTCGCTTCCGTTACTCATTTCTTTTTCTAAAATGTTTCTATTTTTTTTTTCGGTTCTAGATTGTGAAATACTTGTGTACATTGTTTCTGAACTTGAAATACTTGTAAAACTGTTTTAAAAATATGGCTTTATCGTTTTCTCTTTAAGTGCGCTAAAGAATTATTTTAAGGACTAACCTTACCTAAAGGAATACCTTAGAGAGAATTAATTAACCTTATAATAACATAGTTATATATATGACGAAAATGAATATATTGCTAACTGAACACAAAGTGATTCAAATGTGTAATCAAATAATGAACACTGAGCAAATTCTTAATAGTTCTGATATTTTTAGTTTTTGTATTATATAACCTGTCGAATTATTGTATTATTAAGTGTTTTTAGAAGCCTTCAAAATATGTAACTGAGAGTTTAAATAAATTTTAAACCTTTAAAATAAGTTTTCCCCTCCTTCTGAATTATCCGCTTTAATGTATGTTAATTAATTAAAAGGAGATGACAAAAAGTAGTTTATAAAAATTTAAACTATTAATATTGTAGTACTCCTAAGAAATGAATGAAGCCAAAATGTTAGTTTAGTTGAAAGTATTAGTGAGGCATTTTATTAAGTTGGAATTGGCCTTTTGCAATGTCATTTACTGGTTTAGTTTTGAATTTTGTCTCACGAAACCTGAACATTCTGTGATCGATATTTCTTGAATAACATTTTTTTTTAGATTCGTCGTTTTTTGAACCATCACACAGTTTAATTTCCCTCAGAAGACGAGAAAAGACTTGTTCGTATATTAAGCGTGAATTTTGATCGTGAAATGAAATTTATTTTTGAGTTACATTTCTTCATGTTTGCCTTTAATCACATAAAAGTATTTGCTCAAGGTGCTTGAAGATCTTTTCCCTTCTATGATAAAGAGCTTTTATTGTGTTTTTAGATGAACTTTTCCTGAGTAAATAGCAGAGTGGGACCGTAAGATCTTTATTATTAGATGCAACTGACATTTAAATTGAAATATTTCTATCGAATTCAAGCTGGCAACTTTTTCCCCTCCTTGGCCAACAACTCGGCAAATTGATTTTAAGGGGAGTAGACTTTTGTATCATTTTTCTCCTTGTACAAAAGTCTCGTTTAAGCACTATACTAACTTTCCACTATAAAAAAAAATAATACCATTATTTATTTTAGTTCTAATATTGTTGTTGTTTTAATTATAAATCGTAAAATTTCTATCTTTCTCTCTGTTAATCAAATGCTTATAATCGAAAATGTAATAATTCTATGATTTTTAAGACGAACTGCCGTAATAAAATTGTTTCACAGCTAATGAGTAATTTTTTAAAAAATAATTTATGTCTAAATAATTTTAAGTGGAAATACTAGTGCCGGGTTTACTAGCACACACACACACACACACACACA
>BMAV01022036.1:277555-307288 GCA_019973955.1 Trichonephila inaurata madagascariensis
CACTTACCTTAAAATTTAAACTTTAATAGTTTCTTGAGAAAATTAAAATTTAAACTTTAATAGTTTCTTGAGGAAATATATTCTCTTTTATCGGGTTAAAATAAGGGACTTTTTAGTGACTAATAAATTTTAAACCACAGTTGCGCTGTTCCTTCTGTGTACGAGAACTGTGTTTTTTGAGAAAAAGCCTACTTTTTTTGGTGCTATACAAGTTATTTTGATGAGTCGGTACATTTACGTTTGTCACGGGCGTCTATGAACCTGTGTGTATTAACATCATCCGGAAGAATACCAGGTAATTTATATGATATTCATTGAAATATTTTTCATTAAAGGTTCGATTTGAGTCTGAATTAAAATTAAAACTTTTTTTTCTGGGGTTGTGCATTGCGATTAAAATTTTAAATTTAGTCTCGTTATTTAAGGATTTCAATGTCCGCCATTTTAACTAAAACTGGAATTAGCACTAAAGTTTCGGAGATGCTTAAACATACTTATGATTATAATGATTTAAACTTTGATTTACAATTCCAAATCTATAGTGACATAGAAACAGGGTTAATCTTACTTTTTCAAAAATGTCATTGAATTTACTTTTGCTATCATAACTGTTTTAAGTGAATTATATATTGTTAGTTTTCACAGATTTTTTTTTAAACAAGCAAACTTTAGTTTAATTTTATTTACGCAGTTTGGGGAAAAATACTTGTGGGTGTAAAAACGTTTCTCTTTATTTTGTATTTAACAAAATCATTTAGTTGTTTGTAAAATATCCCCCAATAAAATTTAAAAAAAACCAGAAAAAAACATTTGAGCTTTAGTATTGGAGAGCAATTGAAAGAAATATTTTTTATCCATTTGGTAAATAAATCCATTCTCTTTCTTTCACTAGTGGCAGAGGCCTGATGAAATAAAGGAAGCTCATTAAGCAAGTCCTTTTGGAACAAGGCGCGATATGTATCCCGATAGATGTACAGGAAGTAAAGCGGATTTCGTCACTCACTTTGTGTGTTGGACTTTCGAATCGAAAGGGCACGCATGGATAGACAAAATTGAACAGATCAAGAGGTTGGTTTCGTGTGCAGAGGTGTCCGGTTCTGGTTTGGGCCTATTGGGTGACCATAATTGCCTAGTGTTTTTGAAATTAAGTAAATCGCTAGAGGGGGCTTTTTTATGGATGAATTTTTGGTTTTACAGATGGTTTGCTGAAAATAATCTTTTAAAACCTATAGAATTAATTATACTTTTATTAAGTAACTGAGATTAAGTGTTTCATTGGTTATACTATAGTAGGATTTGAAATTCTCGACGTCTTATGAATTGTTTTACATGTAAAAGATTGTAAGCATCACAATGGAACCTGAGAGATTTTTTTTAAAAGTTTTTTATGGTAATTAAAACCGTATGTTATCTATTGAAATGAACGCTTTTATTTATGAATACAATTTTAAATTATTTTGACTGATGAATGTACCTTAGGTATAAGGTTTCTCTTCTTATGTCACAAAACTTATGCCGAACTCGGAACATTTTCTCAGGTAGAAAAAATTTCAAAATTTTTTCCGACAGATTTTAGCCGTTTCAATATGTACATCTATTTATTATATTATGTCTTTAAATTTTGAAAACATTTCTTAAATTCGTAATTTCAGCTTTTATGTATGGAGTGAAACATTCATTTAGCATTTGCAGTATTAGAGAAGAAATACGTAACACATCTTATGCCAGAAGAAATCAATGGATTCAGAAAAACGTGTTTTTTAATAAAATAGACTACTCTTATAGGGAAGCGAAATCAGAAAACCATATTGAAATATTTTTCTACATGAAATAACTCTGCCGAGTTTGGGTCCTATAAGTGAAATGGTGTGAGTTAAACTTAGCCACGTTATAAACTTTACTTAATACACTGTACAAGGTAGTATACAGGGTTGAAAAATCTTGCAGGAGTGCCTAAAGTACTGATTGAAATATCAATGAAAAAATGAAAGCCCTTATCTTTATATGTGAATGCATTGCTAATTTTATTAATTGTATTTACTTAAAAGCTTTGCGTAAAGAATCGTTGTTTTAAATTGAATTGCTGTACATTGTAATGTACGGATCAATACAATTTTAAATATTTAATCAAATTTTATCTGAATACGGTTTTAGCTATCAATGACAACCAAATATATAGTAAAATTGATATCAGAATGAAGTGTCTTTAAAATATATATAATTTCAAAACATTAACTTTTGGGTTTAAACCATCACGAGAATTGCATTTTCAACTTGAATTGAAAAAGAAGGTGGTATTTTTGCTAGAGTGTGAAATTCTTGCTATATATATATACAGAGAAAACTTTAAATTATTTATCATTAGTATTCGTGTAATATACACCTGAAATCATTCTCTCTTCTAAATAAGTCTTATGAGGACGTGTGACTGTTGCAACCGAGAAATGATAACGGTTTTTCCTTCTGCACTATGCAAAATGTTCTGATCATGAATATGAACCGAAACGAACTAACATCCATATTATTTTCTAAATGAAGCAAAAAGATCTACTTTATAACTCAGTGTATGCTGGCCACGTATCGTGGGCAAAATCTTTACGAAAGAATGAGGCGTGAGGAGGCTAGTCTCAACACAGATTATTTTAAGTGGTATTCAGGTGGAAGATGTAGAACTCTCGTATCAATTCTTTTTGTTTCCATTTCTTTAGAAAGCTTGATATTTTAGCTAATTCACACACACACATCAGAACGTATGGCAATAATCTGTTAAAATTTGTTCACTGATTTTTTTTCACCTTAAAAATTAATGCATTGGAAAGAAATCTGCATATATTGACGAAACTCTAAAACTCATTGGTTTGGATGGATTCAAGTTTGAACCTTCATTGTTTTATTTAAATGGATTAGCATAACGTCAAAAGAGTGATAAGTAGTTTTATAATTTAACTATCAAATAAAAACTTATATATATATAGTACCAAAACTTAAAAATTATTATCTAGAAGTATATAAGTGCACTATCTTTATTAGCTTACTTTTAGCTTTACTTTTAAATAGGCTTACTTTTTTACTGCAAAATATTAGAATTTTTTTTCGTTTTTTAAGATATACTTTTTGAGATATACTTTAAATACTTTTCGAGGAATTGGATAGAGAGAGCATTTGAAATCAAACGCGCTTAAGATTTGCTGGTACTGAGGAGGACCATTTTAAATCTTCTTGTAAATGTTATTGTTATTTAAAAAACTGATCTTTTTTTATTTCACTCAATATTTTAATTCACCTTAATTATTCTTTAAGCGTATACAGATTCTTTGTTTTGTGGCTTACAATTTTGAAAATATGTATTTAAGAAGAATGGAAATGAAATCCGGCTGTACTTCATAATCGAATATAAAATTTGATTGGAAAAGTAATCTTGCATTGATACAGTTCCTAATATGCATAGTAAAAAAAGTATGTTGAGTATTTTGCATAATCGTATAGTTAAAATATAATTAGTGTTACCATTTCCGGTTTTTGGGAAAAGACTTAATGCTCTTTAATCTGACTGAGCAGGCTATGATTATAATAAACAATTATTAAAGCTTATTGGAAATGAACATTAGTTTTAAATTTTTGTAACACTTAACATGTGAATTCCACGTTTTGGAGATGAATGCTGCGAGTGGTGATACCACTGCCCCTTGCAAATTACACCGCTCAATGTATTGCAGCAAATGGTCATGCACGCTACGATACATTTGTCTGCCTAAACAACCGTAATTGCCTTACGCATTCTCCAGCCCGTGCCTCTTACATTGGCCCTCTTTTGTATGCATTTAAAAATAACACCCTGCGAAGAATAAGTACACCTCATCCAGAAGACATGTTATTACCGCATCACCCGCGGCTCTTTCACGCCAAAAATCACGAATTTATTTTCTGAGCGAAGCGCGTTCTCGGCTACGTGTCGGGAATAATGCTGCTTCTCATTCGGAAAAGGGAATCCTTTTCATTTTGTGTGCTACAGAGAAAGTGCTAAGCGATTTTCTTTGGCCGCTATTATCGTAATTGAGAATCAGTATGTCTTGAGACAGGGCTGATTTGTTTTAATGCTGTTATTTTTTAGAGGAAACCCCAACTGAAATTTAAAAATATAAATTGTAAAACTAATAGTTTCAGTAATCGTACAAGATTTATTTTACTGGTAACCTAATGCACTTTATTGACCTCTTTTTTTTTTTTTTATCCTAATCTCTTAATAATTTGGAGATAATTTATTTTAACTTGATGAATGAAAAACACTGGTTCCCCCTTCTAAATTAAATTTCCTTGAGTGAAATTATATTTCATTATGGCACTTGTTCCCTTTTTTTCCTTACGTTTTGATAAGAAGAATCACTGTTAATAAAATATCTTCTGTTGTTTTTATATTTTTTTTTTAAAAAAAGATTGTTAGTAAAGTAGATATATTTATAGAAAATTCTTCAGATTAACATTTTTAAATAAAAGTCTCATGATTGTAATAATTATTGAAATGTATTAAAACCTTATGATAATTCATTTTCCTCGTCCAAGCTTATTTTCGATATTTTTTTCATTTAGAATATTAAGGCACTTAAAATGCTAGGAAAATCGCATTCGTTGTGAGACGCATGGTTGTCTAGAAATGTGCATAAAATTAATAAGAAAATAAAACCTTTTGAAAATTTTTCACGCCGTGAACCGTCTTTAAAATTCAGATTTCGCTACAATAAATGTGTTCAAATACATTTTTTATGTACAGAAGAATTTAATAATGGTGACGAGTTGAGAGAATTGAATGGTTCAAAAAAAAAAAAAAAAAAAATAAAATCGTTACCAGGAATATATACTCTCACATAATATGGACAGAGTGTAAAAGTTAAAGGAAAAACTACTAAAACATATCAAAGCAAGTAAAAGTGTTATAAAGAAAATCAAAAGAAAAATTGATGCTTAGCTAATCAAAATGCAAATTTAGGCTTAGGACTGAATAGTGGGTTTAAACTAGTCTAGGGTACAACAAACTTATACTGTAGAATTTGCTAATATATAAAGTTATAGGAAAATATAATCTCTGAAAAAGAGATGAGAGCAACTCAGTGAAGTAAAGAATGCATTACAAACTGATACATACCCAAATCTAAAGTATTTATACCCCAAACTGATCATGAAAAAAGGAAATCTAAGCTGGAATTAAAATTTATTGAAAGGTTTAAATTCAATAGTTTAAGCGTTTTAATATTCTAAAAAATTATACTAGAATCCAAAATATTGATAGCAGAATTAAAAATTTCACTTTTTAACGAAGTGAATTGCTGTTGTCGTGTGTTTTTTTTTTTATCCTGGCGTACATATGAAATGCAAGTGGAACAACAGAAACATGCAATACAAACAGAAGAATACAGACATTTATTACAAATGATGATCCCAGTATATAACAAGGAATTCCATTCGAGACTTGAATCCATTACAGGCGAAAGTCCGACTTCTTTTCCCGAAAAAAATACATCCATGCCATACTCGGGATTTGAACCCGAACCCACTCGGTTACAACCTGCGGGTCATACCCACCATACTGGCTGGGCGGCAACGAAGTGAATTGCTCAAGTTATATGGCTCATACCTCACAAAAAGGACTGGACAAACAAAACGATCTACACATACAACCCCACGAAAATTCCACTTTAAACAGGGATAAAAGTAATTACATGTAAGTTGTAAAATTAAGAATATTTTTTAAAGAAAAATTTGCAATGATGCACATAAAAAGTAAATGTAAAGTAATATATATATATCATGAGGCTTTTTAAAGCTTTTGTTAAGGTGAAGGTCAGCTTTTTGTTATCTTTTCAAATTTTAGGAAAATCTGGATGATTTAATGATGACGTTAATTGTGTTGAATTAATGAAACTTTCGAGAATGCCTTCTGTCTCCCCCCCTCCCCAAATGAATTGTTTTACTTCATAAATGAAAATATACCTTGAGTTTGGCACGATATATTCTATAAGGTTTCAGTGCCAAAAACTTCAACCACCCTTTGTTTCGGGATAAGTGCATAAAGGGGCAATTTAGCATAAAGTTTGCTGAATAATTGACCATGATTTTCACAGATTTAATTTTTTGGTTAATTTTTTTCTTACGCGTATGTGAGCAATGAAGAATTGTCTCTTGGAAAATTAGTTAATAGAACCTTTTGCTTTCTGTGTTATTCCATCAACAAGAATCTAAATGGGTAGCAAGTTTTTTCAACTTAAATAAATGCTATTCCTTTGAAAATTAGATACTGTTTAGTGAGACAAAATAACAGCAATGTTTGTCGTCACGAAAATCGACTGTTTCATGCGTTGTTGACCGTTGGCTCTAAATAACCTTTTGGCCCAGCTAAGTCTGTTATTTTCTATCAGATTTTTTCTTTTTCCTGTGTGTGTGGCATCGATCGTGAATATAACGCTTTCTCTTTTAATGAAGGAAGGATGTAATTGGTGGTTTTTTATTTGTTCGTTCCGCAATAAATTTGCTTGAAGCGCTCTTTTCTTGTGGGTTAGTATGTTTAATCTCATTTATCCTGTGTTTTAAATTATCCTATCCTATTAGAGGAAAATTTTTAAAATGCATTTTCATTTCTTGTTCTATATATGGGATTAGGATGCCTCTATAGAAGAAGCACATTTAAGCTGCCTGCTGATACTGTTTTAAGTCTTAAAAGGTGCGAACAAAAATCTAAAGAAAAATTGAACACGTAATTCTAACCAATTAAGAGATTTGTGGAGGATTTTATTTTTTAAATCAAGTAAATGAACTCACTCTTAAAAATGTTTGGTTTTGCTTGGTACAACAATGAAAACACTAAAGGACAACGATGAGCAAACTTTTCTAATAGAGGGACAAAGGAAAAAAAAGAATTGGCTGGCCAATATAATTTATTATAAAATGCAATAAAAATTTTAAGAAATGGTATATTTTAATATGAATACCATAAATGAAGCTGTGACTTAATCTCTTTTTTTTCACATTTTTTGCACTATATAAATATATTTGCAAATAAGAAACTATGCATATAATAACTATAACTATGCATATTTTTTAAAATGGGTTCCATTTTTTTTTTTTTTTTTTCACTTACAAAAACTTTTTTAATCAATTTCTGTATGAATTCTCGCAGCCATATTTCGTATATGGAAAAGGGGATAACCCCTCAATGGAAAATTTCACATATGTAAACATACGGAAAGGAAAGAGAGAGAGAAACTTTTTTTTATATAATTTCCTAATATAGAAGCTGAAAATTTTATTCTATTGTATTGAAATTTTGGCGGATTGGTTAGAACATCTAAGCGGGCCGGCCTACTGTAGTTTGGCCGTATCTGCTCTAGGACTTGACTCAAAATCATTGTTGTCGACTTTGAATGACAATGTGTGTTCAAAAAGAGATGTTGCTGCAAAGATTTTCGATCCATCAGGTTTCTTATCTCGTTCGTGATTTGAATAAAAGGCATTTCACAAAAATTCTGACAAGTTTGTGTAAAATGGTTGAGTTCTGAAGGAAAGTTGATGAAATTAAACAATTACAAAAGGTATATATGTTCCTGTGTATTTTTATTCCACCACAAATTCAAAAGGCGAAAGTTTAGAGCTACGCATATCCTTAAATGCAATTCTTTTAGAGAGCTATGGCATATAGAAATCCGATAAAAAAACATACCGCTAGTTTTAAAATATCCAGATCTAGGAATTTCCCCCGGTAAAGAGTAACGTCGTCCTAATGAGAGAAAGTTTGGATGCACTATTCAAATTTTTATTCGATGTACTTAAATTTGGATTCTCGAAAGTTCTTAATTAATATTTTAATTTAATGTCTTATTTTATAATTTGCTTTTAATTGGTATTGTTTAATAAAATATTTTTTAAAGTACAAAGACTCTTGAATTTAATTTTGGAAGCTATTTACTTCTAACAGTTTCTTTTAAAACAGTTTCGAAATTTATAAGGGAGGCTGGTGCCCCTTTCTATTTTTGTTCCAATAAAGCCCAAATCTTTTCTTTCGGTTTTAGCGAGAAACTCATATTTTCTAAAATTTTCGAATGGCTTATTTAAGGGGGCCTCAAGAAATGAGATTATTGACAAAAAATGTTTTGTCTTGGCGAAAATGAAATATTTTGAGATTGCTATCGGATATGAAAAATGGAATAATTTCAAATTGCCTGATTCTTAAACTATGGTATTAATGATGTTTGCTAGCTTTTGATAGTTTTGAATGGAAATATTTTTTCTATCTAAGAAATCACATACATTCTGTTTTACTCTTAATAATGAAGAGATTATAATTCTTTTAAGTTTATTTGTAATTATATTGGTCTAATGAAAACCTCGTTAATGAAGAACTGGTGGATTTATTAGTTTTTTTTTGAACGAGGATCCTGAAATCTGTATCGTATTTAAATTAATACTTTGTATTTTAAGAGTTGATATTTTGAGACTTCAATTATTGAGTTTTGTTAAAAATAGGGAATTTCATACGTCTTATTGGCTGTTATCAAGTGTATGCAATATTCTATATGCAATATATTACGGTATTCCATAAATGACTTTGATAACATTAATACGCCTGTCTTGCTAGTAAACAAAGCCTCTTCTGTAGTGAAGGGACTTAGTATATGTTTTTGGCATTATAAATGGAACTCTTGTTGTGTGCTTAAACTATTGTCATATTTAATGAGGGTAGCAGGTACCTCTGTTATTGAATCTTAAACAGAGAACGCGTTAGCCTAGTGGTTATGGTTACGAGCTCGTGGCCAGCGTGTCATGAGTTCGAACTCTAATGCCACTTAAGACCCGTCGTGTAGATGGGCTGATGTACGTTAAATCTGTCGTGCCTGAAAGTCCTGCTGTTGGCTTGGGGTGGTAGTTTGGACAGGGGGTGCCAGCTCAAGCGTCATCCTGACCACTTGACTGAAGTTCAAAACAGCGAGGTTCGTTGCCATTTGCCCTCGAATTGCTTTATAGTGTGACATTAATCCAAAAAACTCACTGTATCTGTAATATTATAAAAACTGTTAAACTATATTTTGTTTCCTTAATTTTTGAGGATAAATGTTTATTCACAGAGCTTAGGCAATTATTTGCTTTCTCGCGATTTCATATAGAAGACTTATTATTGCGATGTTCTAGCATACAACGTGCAGGCGAAGTTCCACACAAAATACAACATACAAATTTGGTGCATTCTTCAGCAGGGATATTATTTATGTCACAATAAATTTGAGCATTCTCATTATTCTTATTGAATATCGGAAATTTTCTCCTAGTATTTCAAATTATTGAATGGTGTTTTAAATTAAAATAATGTGCTAAAGTCGAGTCAAAGTTGTCTCGCTGTTTTTTGTGTGTGAAAGTAATAATTAACAGGTCGAAAATCTCATAATGTGGTTCAAGTAACATAGTTTGTTGCCAGCAGAGTCTTAAGACTCTTTGAGGTCCTGGACCCAGAGAAATTTTAAGATTTTTTGTTGCCCAGGGCCCCTATACAAAAGTAGGCACTACCTGAGATCTTTAAAAGTAGATAGTATATATAGCATACATTGTCAAATACTCATTCAAACGGTCATTTCAAACAAATAAACGTTCACGACTCACAATCTCAAAAACCTAGGCACAAACCGACTCGACCGATGGCCGCATTTCGATTAAATGAGTTGAATGATTGTTTATGGTATTAGGCCTAGGCCTAGACATGGACAATGGTCATCACATAATGATACAGTATTACCACTTTTACGAGTTGACGTGCAGTTTGAAATTTCCTGTTTTTCGGAGAATATGTACGGGAATAATATTTGACCACATTAAAATTATCCGGATCATAATCTTATTAATACAGAAACGAGAACAAAACGAGGTTCCCACTGAGGGCGAGGCACGAGTCCAGTTAGCCCATGCCCTGGTCGCAAGGTTGCTGCGATCTTATTTATACAAAACTACTCAATCCTGAATGCTGTCGGAGGTATGTTACCTAGTATAAAATGACATCAGTACATGGATATGATAGAGATTGCGAAATATACATATATCTCTAAAAAACGAAATCTGCTTTCAGAAAGAGAGAAGTAAATACTCTTTTATTCTTCGTGTGGGTGGGTGTGTTATTTGCATCAACACATTTATAGGCTCGTTATAAGGATAAAAAATTACGAATAATAAATTTGAGATTTACTGTTGCTGAGAATGGATGCATCTTGTTCTGCCTAAAACTTTTTTGGTTATCGTCGTATAAAATTATATACTTTTAGAACTCTCACAATAAATAGTCTAACACAGTGTTCCGCAACCTTTTTATCGCCGCGGACCGGTCAACGTTTGTTAATTTTACAGTGGCCCGCTGAGGTGAAAACGTTGATTGTTTATATTTTCGACTGTTTTGATTTAATAATTTTAATTCAATCGTGACATTAGAATAAAATATAGCTACACCAAAAAATGAATATAAAGTAATTCAACAAGGAATATAAAGTGATTTTCATAAAAAGTAGCTCAGATCCAAGAAAAATATACCGCAGTAAATAATTTAATGTTTCTTGTGCGACCCTGTACCATTTGATCCACGGCCCGGTACCGGTCCGCGAACCGAGGGTTGCGGAACACTGGTCTAACAGAATCGAAACTTGAGGGGGGGGGGATGATTTAATCAAACGTATAATTTTTTATAAAGTTTGAGCCCATTTTTACATGTTGAATTAAATGAGAACATAACATTTCGATCAGTTGACTGATAATTTCATTTGCTTCAAAGAGAAGTGCCTTTATCTTATTTTCTCTCCGGGTTTTCTTTATAAATAATACCGTTGATGGTTCACTGAATGTGTATTAAAGCGCTAAAACGCGCGATAGGTTCTCTGTCGTACTACTCGTAATTACAGAACACAGTGCATGCCGGAACATTGAGGTAGCTGGCCTATCCAGTGATTTATGTTTCGTCAAGACTTTTAATACACGGAACTTCTCGAATTGACCTGATTATTTGATTCCCCATTCCATGTTTTGTTATCCCTTCCATATTAATGTTTTTCTTTTTAATGAAATCAAATCGTATAAATCAGGCCAGAAATCAGTTCGTTACTCAGAAGAAAAGAATGGATAAAAAAAAAGGCCCCAAACAAATATAAAGGACTTTTATATCCCCGCCTTCTCCTGGGTTGATTGATGTTTTTCGATATGCCTCCCCACGGGATTGATGGATTGATGCGAGAAACGACATCAATCACTTTTAGCGCTCACCCTGCTCTGTTATTCCCGAATCACCTATTCCGGCTCATTCAATCTATTGCGATGGAATAGTTTGGCAGAAAGGTGTTGCTGATCGACATTTTTTTGCATTTAATCTTTATAAGTATTTTCTGACCATTTCGCTCGAACGTCTGCTTTTGAACTGTAAATTTCAGGGGCTATCTGTCTTCTTAAACGCCGTTTACTGTGGCCGATCCATTTTATTTTCCGGACGCGAATATTTCAAGTCGAATGGTGCTACTTTGACTCTTCCGTCCATTCGGTTGGATCTAGTTTATATTCTAAGTACCGGTGACTCTTATTTTATTTTTTTTAGGGGGGGGGGGTTATATTCCCTTATATTAATTACAGTGTTATCTAAATTGATTATTTGTGTTGAAACCAGGGGCATAGCTACCGCCGTATCAACCGTATCAATGATACGGGGCCCCCAAGCCACAGGGGCCCCAACATGTAAAAGGGATTTCTTTTCTAAAAAAGGTCCCTAAGGAGTTTTGATATGGGGCTCACTCAGAACTAGCTACGCTAGGGGTTGAAACTAACAGCGAAAAAGTAGGGTTGTTATTTTTTAAGTCTTTAAATTTTTTGTCACATCAAACTATATTTTCTAATGATGCATTTATGGACCTATGTTTTAAATTCATTTAAGTAGAAATGTTGAGAAATAATGAAGGTAATTATCTAAGTTTGGGTTTTGAAAATAAGTTAATGCATTAAAATCCGGAAAGTTACATATTGCCAACTTGTATTCTGATCATGGGCATTAGATTAAAGAATTGGAAAAGTTATGAGGTCATCCCCCCTCGCTTTATTTTTAAGTGTAATTCTGAGAGAAGTTTATGCCCCTTTTGATTGTATTTTTTAAAATCTATTTTAAGGAGTTATAAAATTGGATTTTTTTTGAATATCATTCAGACGAGTATCTTATCAGTATTCTTTCCCATAAGTACTATGAATAAATGTAATTTCCTTTTTCCTCCTGGCTGATTCTGCACGTTTGGAAGTCTTAAAATTGTAATCTATTTGTAATACAGAAGAGAATTGGTTTCTTGTATATTATTACTGATTTGTGTCAAGCTGCTTATACGTGTTATTTAGTTCTTATTTTCTTAATCATTTTTGGACATTTTTGTAACTTTAGAAATTTTTAAAACAATATATTTCTATCTAAAACTTGGCAATTATATGAACTCGGTTATGTCTCATTATGCATTTCAATATCTTATTAAAATGCATCTCGAAGCATGTTCATTTGGCATTTTTTAAAGCATGCTAAATATTTTTCATTGCTAATATTTATATAAGGTACATAGTCAGCAGTTCCATATGTGCTTCTTAGCCACCATCCTAAATTGCATTACTCTAATTTGAATTTCACTTTACAAGCAGACAATCCTAACCATTGGGGTAAGATACTGTTGTTGATCTAGAATTGTCGTTTCTACGCCTTAAACACAATAATGAGCTCTCTCTCTCTCTCTCTATATGCGTTATCTTATCATTTCAGAATTACCATCCACAGTTGCGTGTGTGGGGGAGGGGGGGATTTCACTCATTTTAAAATACAACGATTGCAAATATTCTGGTATTTGTCTGGTAAAACTCGTTTACTTTGACATGACACCGCTTATTTCTTTCTATGGCTAGATAAAAACCTTATAATAAAAGGATCGTATCTAAAGTTCAGTCATGATTTTTGGTCTGGTGCACATTGTCATAATGTCATTGAAATTTTTTCTGTCTCCGTTTTCCATTTGAACTCTCGAGGTCGACGTGATTGGGTGTTTTCTCGAAAAGGCCTTGTGTGTGTGTGCGGAAATTGTTGCATAATGTGTCCCTTCCACGACATAAACTGTCTCACCCAACACTTCCGAAACCACACTAGTGTAAAAAGTGCAGCCACGCGGAGTGCTTAAAAATCTTCCGATTGTTTCTCACTGATTGGCTTCAAGCTAAAAAGTGGAGAACGAACAGCTATTCTATTCATATTTGCATAAAATCTTTAATCAAGGTCAAATATTTCTCCTAATAGGATTAGATTCTGCTTTTGATTAGTTGGTTTATAGAGTATTAGAAATATATAGTACAGACTATTACTCAGAATTACTTAGTTTTCATGTTGTTGTTCATCGAGCGAAAATTTTTTAGTTAAATCGGTTGAGAAATATTTCTTGTATAAAATGCATTTTTTCCCCCCTATACGCAGAGAATGGTACAGATGTTGTTAAAAATCGTCTATTCATTTTTTTAAAAATTCTTTAAATAATGATTATATTACAAATGAGAGTGGAAACGTACTATTTAAAAAAGTAATCGTATTTTTAACAATAATTTCATTATCAGCTTTAAAAATTGTGTTCTAAAATATCAAATTTCTCTTAAATGAAATCGTATTTACTTATTTATAGATATAACCCGGGGACCATTGTTGGAATTATTTTAAGAATATAAGTGTAATAACTTTTTATTATTATTACTTAAAACTTTATAAAATCGAGAGTTATCCCTTTTCTTTTTCCAGGCTATATAATTTTTTCCAACTTCCAAATGATTACCTCCTCTACTTATTCATTATACAAAAATAAAAAGATTATTAAAACTCTAAAGTTGTATAACGTATTAGAATCATATTATATGTGAATCAATACGTTTTTAAGATTTATAGTGAATATATTGTTTAAAAAATTGATATGAAATCATCTTTCTTTTGTCTATAAAGCATAGGTTAAAAGTTAAAATTTTTGTCTTTATGTATAAGTGTGAGCTAGATTTCATAGACGAGAGACAGTAATAATTTTTAATTTAGCTTCATCATAAACATTATTATATTTATTCTAAAGACATCAAATTATTACCAAATTTGATTTTTAAAAATGTATCTTTATTATTTGTTATACATAACTTATGATTTAAATGTACACTTAGAGGCCGTAGGTATCCGAATATCATTTCTTATCAAAACGAGATTAGCATAACACCACTATCAAGCAACTGTGTTATCTTAGGATTTGCACGTGAAACCGATCTGTTTGCCGCAGTTTCCAAAACACAAATAAAAAAGTTATGTCGACTACTGCGCGACAAATATCGTTCTTTATTGTGTTTCTCATCTTCATACTTTATTTTTTTTTAAAAAAAATCGCTATATAATAAAGACGCGCGTTGTGTAGTGCCAGTTTTCCGGACATGGCAGGAAGTGACGTCACTGGGTGACAGGTTCATTAACTCTCCTTCCTTTTATCTCTTGTTTTCTAGACATTCGCTGCTGTTTCTTTACTCCTATCGTCAACAACTCAACCCGCCCTTGGGCGCTGACCATTGGGAAGATCGTTTGGCGTTAAGCTATTCGTCTGTCCCTGAATTGGGTTTTTTGAATGTCCCTTTCTTTTCTTTTTATACAAAACTATCGCCGTTTAAAATTTCTGTTATTTCATCTGGTGTTTATACCAGTTTATTATTTTTAAATTTTTCTGCAATTGAAGTTCGCAAACAAATTTCATAAGTGGGAATTCATGTGTGTGAAAAGTCTTACTCCCCTCCTCAATCAAACCATATAAGAGTTAAAAGTTATTCCCGAACTGATAGTGTTCTTGCATCATGAATAACACATTTTGTTTACGTTATACATTATATTAGAACTATTCACATCTAAAGCTTAAGAAACCATTCTAACTAAAATGTTTTTTATTTTTTTATTTCTACACAAATAAGGTAGTGATAATTAATTTTTTTTCCTTCTGTTTTGGGGCTATTGCATGTAATTTAATAAAAACACAACTCTGATTTCTATGTAATGGTATTTCATAATCCCTTCAGTCATTTTTTACAATTATAAAAAAAAATAGTAGGGGCGAAAAAAAAATTCTTGTCTATAAATATTAAATTGAAAATCTGTGTCAGTTGAACAATATCAAAATACTGTTTTTATTGCGTTAACATATGCCTAAGTATATCATTATAACTGAGATAGTATTTTCTGAAAGAAAAACTGCTATGAAAAGAGAAGTTGAACGGAGAAAACGAAAATAACATTGTCTCATATTTAGATGAAATTTTTTTCTAAATAGAATTCATTTGAAACGTTTATCAGGAGATTCCGCATTAAAATCCCTGCTATTATATTGGAATACTTAATATTTTTAATTGCATACACTGATAGAGAGTAGATCTTAGTACAAGTGAAACGAATTAAAGTCCAGTAAAAGTCACTTTATTTTTTTCTGAAAATAGAATAGCTGGGAAGGGGTTGAAGGGGGTCCATATCTTGGGTTGCATTCCTACGTTACATTCTTTAAAGTCTTCCCTTACATATCAGACACTGGAATTGGCGATTCTTTTCATGTTCAAGACACGAGGTCCATCTCCAACACTCGTTGTACAGTTCAAATGCAACATCAATTAAACAGTTCGATATACCAGCCTTTTTTTTTTTTTTTTTTTATCATTTAAAGAATTTAAAGTAGTAAGTTGTAAGAACACAATTACCGACCTTTCCAAAAGAACTGAAGACAAATAACGAAATATTTTAGTTTCAAAGTGACATTTTTTAAAAAATTATTATTGAAAAGAATTTATTAAAATCTACATCTTTTGTAAAATGAATAATTGCGTTTGATAGATTTCTGACTCCACTCAAAACCATATTTGTTTTTTTAAGCTAATTCATTAAACCTCGAACTAGCTTAACAAAGAGTTTCTAATTGAATGCAACACATATCCCTTTGGGAAAAACATTTGGGAAGGCCTTTGAACAAGACTGACTGCAGAGTCTTACTACCAAAAGGAGGAGGCATTATTGGGTTCGCTGCGATAAAAGAATTGTACTCCTTCGCTTCCGAAACGGTTAACATGACGAGAATCCGACACTAATTAACTGAATCAATAAACTCCAACACACTCGACCTTTCTAATACCACGATTGTGGTCTCTTTCTTTAGACCAACAAATAAGAGATCATCGCCGACGCTAATTAACAGGTGTTTTTTCACCCCCTCAAAAGGAATGCAATCGTTTTGCATACGCCTACACTCTTGTTAATACGTAGAAATACACTAGAAGGCCTGAGAATTAATGGAAAAGATGGGGATAGCCATTAGCAATAGAAGACGTCTCACCGAATGGTTATTTAAAATGAGTTGTAGGAAGTTGTGAGTTTTGCTATTAATTTATCCAGGGAGATGGTTGATTTTTTTTTTAAAAATAATGTTTTGGTTTTTGAAGTTATCAATCAGAAATTTGTAATGATCATATACCAAATAGTTAAAATTTTAGGAATTGAAGTTAGCAAATATTTAAGATAAATGTTTTACGTCCGGTGCTCAAATAAAATTTCTTCCATTAAAATAATCTACAATTTTTAAAAAAAAAAAATGCTGAAATATTTTGAAATTTTCCGACGCTATTTTGAGTGATTCATAAAACTTAAATGGAAGAATGCATTATGTGTGTGTACAATTTACTAGATGTTTATAAAATCATTTGTTTGGAATTATTCTTAAATAAAATTTACTACCTGACCGATATAAAATTTCTTTTAAGCGTTATACTGAAACGTATATCAGGAGTTATACGTACTGTATGAAATTTAAAAGAATCACTGTACAAGGGTGCGCTAGTACATTTTTTATATATTAATATTGATTTTTTTAAAATAAAGCTTGTATTATTTATTTTAATTACTTGAAGTTTCAAAAACGTTCCGTTTCCTTCTCAATAATATCTAGCTTTAATAAGTCACGCCAAAATTTCTTGTTTATCTGCTTTAATTTTGGTAGTAAATCATTCAGAGTTAGCTATCTTATTTTTGAGTACCCAGTATACATATGTACACAAAATTGACAATAATTATAGTTTGCATGTTCTTTTATGGATAAATGATGTCGTCAAGTTGCGAAAACCTGACGATTTTCGTAATTCTGGTAAATTGCACTAATTATTTATGATTTTCATAAAAAGGTAATGAGAATCGCCACTGTTTCTGAAAATAATACACATTAATTGTCCTTTACGCGTTTACCGGGCATGAAGTGTAATTAGCTAATAACAGCTCCTGTCTCTCTCTAGATCGTATCTTGAAATTAATTATCTGGAGAATGATCAAGTATTGGTGGCTGCAGAGGTTTGGATCGATCAAATGCAGCGTGGCTCAAATATACTGCCCAGTGGCAACTGTGGATAAACTTTAAATTATGGTGACAGATAAAATTAGGAATGGTATTTTGTATAGATATTGTCTATTGGATTGTGCTATGAAAGGATTGATATGATAAAGATTTGCAGAAATTGAATCTTTTGCAATAGTTAGCCGGATTGGAAGTTTTGGCATCTAGTTATCCGAATTTAATGATCTATTCCAGTAGATTAACACACTTGTATCAGTCTTTTTTAGGTGTTATTCGGAATTAAATCATCTTTCTGAATTTTGATTTAACCTCCTAAATGATTGACGAATTAATTTTGGTGAAATATCTGAAATAGAATACAAGTATAATGATATTTTTTAGTAAATTACTTAGGTCTTCATCTAAACTTTTACCTCTACCTACTAAACTGCTTTTAAACTTTTGAATGTTCTTACGTTACGGTAAATATTGTTGAATTTGCAATTTATCATTGTGCTAAACTTTTCTAGTTTTATTACGAAAGCAGTTTTTTTCTTTAAAAAAAAACTTTTTATTAAACTTTGTTAATAAATTGTAATAGTATTTCAGCAAGATTTAACTGCATAAAATATATAAATATACAATTTTTACATTGCTGTTAAGTGGCCTTATGAAGAGGAATTTTTTTTCTTAATATGTGAACAATGCAGATATTTCTTTTTGTAATGGACATTTTTGAATAAAAAAATCCCCTACTTGTTATTCTAAGCCATTTATTGTTAGACTTCTTTCAAAACTCTGTCAACCCATGTATTATGTTTGCTCAAAAGGTGTTTTCTTTCTTAACTAAATAATTTGCTGCACATATACAGTAAACTATATTGCATATGCACTGGGAACAATTTCATTTTTAGTAAATTATCGGTAGCGTACCAATGTAGCATCCCCAGTCCCCCCAATTCTTTTATCAATCTCAAAATAAGCAATTCCAGAAAGAATCACTTTAGCTTATTTAAAGCATTCTTATCCAGTTTAACCTATCAAGTGAATAAACAAGTTAAAATCAGTCCCCTCTCCTTTTCTTACATGGTCAAAGTTCATTTGCAAAAAGGCTGCTTAGCACTCCTCTAATTTTTAGTGGGCTTATTCTCAATAATGCTTTCTTCCAACTCTGTCAGGTAGTGATTACACATGTTATATATATATATATAATAGAGAGAGAGAGAGACGTAGTGTAAGTAAAGCTTTATCAAACTTTTTATCTGAAAAGTAAATAGGTTTTTTTATTTTTTATTTATCATATTTATTTATGATTTCTGTATGTTCTTTGTAAATGTCGAATGTTATACTTAATGTTTGCCGCTCTCTTACATTTTGTCCGTGAAGTTACATCGTTAGTACATCTATTGTTACTAGCATTTATTAAAACCTAAGAAGCACCCATTGTGCTTTTCAATTGCCATTGCTTGGAGGTTTGCAGGCATTCTCGCTCTTGTATTTGAATCTTAACCCTTTATATATTATGTTAATTCTTTATATATATATTAATAAAAAATTAGTTATGTGGGGGAAATTTTTTATTACTATTATATAATTAGGATCATATCAAAACTAATATTCTATTCCTGTTTCATGTTATGTTTAATTCACATATTACAGCATATTAGTAATACATATAATATATTAACATAAAAGTTTTATTTATTTATTATATCAGTTTTATACCATGGTATTCTCGTTTATAATTAAGACAAGACAATAAATATAATTGCATTTCTTCAAACATTGAAGGAGAGCTTGAAATAATTTTGAATAGTTTATTTAAGAATTTTTGTTATTAAAATGTAAAGATATAATTGTTGTATATAAAAGTATTCAAATGTCCATAGGGCTCTTGACATTATTTGTGATAGTGTAATTTTTTTTAATGTATTAAATCCTCAGAATCATGTGTATTTTGTTTCTCATGTACATGACATAAGACTCCCTTTTTCAAAGAATTATTTCAGAAACATTGAAAAATCAAGAGATAAACAGAAATGTTTTTTTTTATGATTTACAAGCATTTGAAAATATTTTTAAATAATTATTTTCACTAATGCATTCATATAGCTATTTCGAAATACTTTTAATAGATGGTTTCATTGTTTCATACAACATAAAAATTTTAATTTTAAGAAACATACATTTTTCGGGATTTGAAGTAAAGTATGTTTTGACGCGCGAGTTAACAAAATCAACATGCAGTCACATATTTTGTATACAAATAAATCGTTAAGTGTAGACTGTTTCTTTTAAATGAAATTTCACTCTATAAAAACTAAATATTTTTAATTTCCCCTTATTATTAAATATTAATGTAAATTTTGCTTCGGAATCATTTATAACTCGTTTTATTTACATAAATATAGATTTATGTTTTAATGAATTGATGATTTTACAACCGTTTTCTCTTTAACCTATTATTGATTTGTTACTTTTGTGAATTCTTTTGATTAAATAAATATCCCAAAACCTTACCAAAACTTTTCAAGCTGTATTAAAATTTGCAATATATATTTTAAATAGATAAAATATTTATTTAAGTTCTTACACTCGCAAAATATTTTTATAATGTTTGAATGGCCTTACAGTCTTATTTATTTTATTTAAAAAGTTCGCTCTGAAATTAACAAGTTTTGAAACTATAATGTATTTAATATGAACATTTAAAAAAAAATGATAATTTATGAAATTGTTTAGATTAAAACTGGATTATACAAATGAAAATGAAAATTCTGCATTACCAAGCCAATGAGATCTGTCTTCTAAATTTTTTAATCATTAATAAATTGACTTGCAAATCATATCTTTTCCGAAAATGTAAAAACAAGATATGGTTTACTGAAAACAATCTAAACAACAACGCGATTGAGGGTTCTTCCAAAAACAAAGAAATTCCGTACATAAAACAACGATTGCGTCCATAAGGTTAAATAATAGTTATTTTCATCCAACAGTATAATTTGTTGACGCCCCCCTACAGTCTAAATAGCAATCTTCCTTCGGTTTTTTTTTTTTTTTTTTTTTTTGGAGCAGTCACGCTCTTTTTCTGCCAGCGGGTTGGGCTATTTAATTAGTGGCCATAGTCCTTGAGAATCAACTAATTTGAGTTTTCCCATACGTATCGATAGGACTATCCCCGGCTGTCGGAGAGATTTAAGGGTCGGAAGTTGGATCCACGTAACCAGATCAATAATAATAATTATAACGAATCGACTTCGAATTTCGGTTGTTTGGGTAATTAATCGAATGGAGATTTACAGTGTGGTGTAGTTAATAACACAAGATTTGGATAAAAAATTCCTAGCATATTTTCGTAGCCTCTTTTTCCTATTAATTTTTTGATTCCTTTGTTGAAAAGCGTCAATTATTTTTAATTGATATTAAATTAAGGCTCCGTAATAGTTAAGATCATCAGGTCAGTGACTGACGAGATACTAGTCCAGGGATTGGCAAGCTCTTTTTATTGGCGTTTATTCCTGTTCAGACTCTGTGTGTGCTTCCTTTTTTTTTAAAAATAAGTATGCCTACTAAAAATGTTTCCCTTTTTCTTTCATGATCAGTGAAAAATACTGGTATTATTTCTAAAGCAGGAAAAGTCCAATTTGTTCGTAAGAATGCCCGTTAGGAAAGACACTTCTTAAAAGGATGTTTTGCTTATTTGCTTACATGAGTTCGGTAGCACTCATAAATGGTCGAGAAATATAACATGCACACATATATAAACATTATATAGGTACAGAGCCCCCAACAGAAGTAACGAAAACACATTCCATATCAAATGCATCGGGACTAATAAAAAGATTGTTGAATTAACCCTGGAGGAAATCGCACTTTTTCGAAGAAAGTGTCCAACTGTAATTTTAAATTTACAATTCTTTCCTTACCTTTTGCTATTCCATTCCTTTGAAACCACAAGAAGTAATTATGTCTTTATTCGAATTATTTTGTATTTCTCTGATATTTAAAATAATAAACAGATATTTTTCCGTATTAAGTTATGAGCTTATTGTGTTTGATTTTTTAATCGAGGTGGTCCATAAAAATAATATTTAGTGTAATTTTTTCTGCAAATTTTCTTTATCTCTGAACTACACGATCTAATCTTAACTTATATATGTATCACTGGACTCTTAGAATATTTTCAATTTGATTACTATGCATTGATACGTATTTCCTTGGCTTGAATGTAACATTGCTTTCCAAAAAAATGTTCAACTAGTATTGTAATTTAGAGGAGAGGAGAATGTCAGCTACCAATATGGAAAACCTTATTTTACTTGTTTATGAATTCGAATGGCAGTTTATTCATTATTCATTTCATGACGATTAACGGGATATATGGAATATCATTGACCTTCATAATATAGGAAAACTCTATATAAAGAGACTAAAAAATTTAACACATTCATTAATGAATATATATTATAACAGGTTCGCGAGAAAAATATAGCAAACCTTTCATGCAACAAGGAATTCTAGAGTATGGTTTCACTTCCAAGTAACTCGGTTTAAGAATTATGTTTTAAATCAAACTCGAAATACATCATTGGAAATTTTTCATTTCTGCGTTTATGTTATAGCATAAATATAAAAAATAATATTTTGAGTGGAACACAGTCTTGATCGCGACCGTCATCGGAGGGAAAGGGTGTCTTTTCTCCTCTCAGTCTGAGGACCCTTGTTCTAGTCTAGAGGTTCCCAAACTTTTTGTCCTTGCCATGCTTACCTAATATTGAATGTTTGCAAATTCATCAACTTAAATGTCTTTTTCACTGCTGGTATAGATTACTTACTTTAAAAGACTTAAATTTATAACTGAGTCAAGTGCAGTCTTTAAAACTAAGAAACACATGTTAATTAAATTTAAATTTAATTAATACATAAAATAACTGTTATTAAAATAACTCATCAATAAAAAATTTTTAGCATTTGGCATCAATCTTGTCGGGTTTAACCCTAAATCTCAGTTAGTTGTATCCAGTCTTTTTCTTTCTTTCTTTTTATTTTGGAGATTGGAAACCTCGCTGAAACTCCTTCTCACTAGGAAAGGCAACTAAAAACTTTCTTACAATACTCCATAATTCGGTATAAATAACAGGTATGTCTTTTTAAAGCCAAAATTGCTGACATCCGTTTCTAAATTTTACTTTAAGATCTCCGGGACTACCTAATCCGATCAGTTCCTTTTGTATCATGACATATATATATATTTCAATGTGACCATAATAATTCATTGCTTGCTGTGGTTTTACTATAGTCAAAGTATTCTCAAACCTGGTTTAAAATCTGAATAAAGGGCATTTAAATGCTGAACGTAGGCTTAAACCTCATTTTCCTCGCATATTGTCTGTGGTCATTGAGAAAATTTGTGACGTCCAATATTATACTCCTATAGCTTAATTCCTACAAGAAATGCTGAAATGACGATTCTTGTTTTAATAAAATTTATGCTGTCACCTTGTAACTGCAAATTAATCTCATTAAATTTAGTAAATAAATCTGTTAAATAGGTAAATTCTATTTTCCATTTGATTAAGTTTTCTTTTAAAATTAAAGTCACGGTCTGGTTTAATGAGATCCACTATTGCGTAGGCACCCCATTTACACTTCATGGACCCCCAAATTATTTTTTCGCTGTCAGGACCCCCTTTAGGTCGATAGGAGTCACTGTAGTCGAATCGTGTGCTCGGGTTCCTACTAAGACCGTCACTTGGAATAATGGTGAGACTAAATCAGACATCATGGCTCAGAATTACGAGGTCCATTGCCAGAATATCTCTCATGTAGCTGTAGAGAACCACATTAGATACAATAAATTCATTTGAACCCAAACCTAATTTAATACATATTTGCAGAGCAACCTTATATCTTTCCAAACTGCACATCCGTCGCTGAGTCATGATTTTACCAAAACGGCTCTTCATTAGCATATGTATTTGAATTCAATATATTAAATTTCATAACTAATTAAATTCAATATTAAATTTCTTAACTAAATAAATTTAGTTTGTAATCATTTAAATAATGTTGCCAATTATTTCAAATGCACTAATTTGTTTATCTTTTATAAGATAATTCCAGGTACAATTTTATGTAAAAATGCAGTTGAGCTCGCATTTTTGTAAACAACGATTTCCACGAAAATTTTTGACAGTCAACATATTAAAAAAAATGATTCAGAATCAGTTAATGTATTTTCCTTTATGTTCAGCATTGTTATTATTTGATAATAATTGTACAATTATTATTCTTAAAAATTGCATTGTGATGAAATTTGATAACGTTGAATTAATGACCGGATTTGTAAGGAACACTCATCATAACATAATGATAGGACGCCTCAGTCAAAACAAACAAAAATAATTATTTGCCTAAATTACGTGTTGAAGCATTTTACTGATAATTTTGAGTTGGTTAAAATTTTTGCCTGTGTAAGTATATTCTGCAGAAGGAATTCGTAAACGTACTTGTAATTAAATATACTCTGCGAAAAATTCAATTAAAACTGCGGAAATGTTTATTAAACGAACTTTTGCGTGTTTCTGGTTTCAGTTTATTGAGAATTGTAGAATTTTAAGATCTTTTTTCTAATATAAAACTTTTAATCCAATTCTGATGCCGTGATCGCAAATCTATGCCAGAGTTGCTTTTGTCGAGTCGTGGGTTCGGATCTTGGTACCACCCTCCGTGCTGAGGCATCTTAAATCTGTCGAAGCTCAGAAATCCTCGCGTAGACTTGGTGTGGAAGTTTGGAGAGTGGAGTGAGTGTCAGAGCTGTGAAATGTCGACTCTGTCACTTGACTGCGATTCAGAATGATGTGATCCTTCGCCTCTTGTTGCTTCAGAGGGTGGCATTAACCCTTTAACTTGACACTTACTTTGTAAAATATTGTTCACAAAGTTTCCAATTTTTTAAATTTCTTTGTATGACAACTAAATTCTGTCAAGCTGAACATATACTATTAATTAAAAATTTTTTTTGTTTCTAATTAGTGCTATATACAGGTATCACCAAAGCCTTTTTTGTAAAAAAAAATAAGAGTTTTTTTAGAAATTTCGAATATCTTGATCCACACAACTATGACTATTGAGGGTTTCTGAAGAAATGAATGTCAATTCACCGAAAAACTTGAAAGAGTTTGCTGCCATTTTGGTGTTGAACATCCATTCCGTCAACACCCCTTTTCTCAGGCATTTTGAACCAGCACTCAAACGCCATGCACGGCGGGATCTGTCCCCGCCACGGAACGTCGTAAAGTAAAATCCTCTTTGCCTGTCCTGCCACTCGCTGAAGCGCATCGATCATGAATACTACTTCCGGTGGACTTCGGAAAATGACAGTATTCCCTTTCGGAATTCCAAACTCGACCCCACAGAAAGAGGGAGGGAGGGAGAAGAAAAGCAGATGAGAGACTTAGTGATTTTTATCAGTCTTAACGAGCTGTAGTCACTTTTCGAGAATTTCAATTAAACTGGTTTTCCTTTCTTTTTCTTAAAGCTCTTTTACTGTACCTTTCTTTCATACTAGATAGCGTAAATCTTCGGATGTCTTTACTGCACGTTACAATGCACTGGAATGGGGGGCATCCTTTTATTGAATTGGGGTAGCAGCTCTCATCGAAAAAAGTTTCACTGTATAAATAAACTGTTTCAGATTAGGATAAAAAACGATGATACTAATATTGTTCATTACAAGTTTCTTTCCGTTCAAGTTTTCTTCAAAAATTTAATGTAACTCTATCGAAAGAGTTTCTAGTTGTTGTATACTTTTTAATTAATAAATTCTCTCCTGTGGAAATGTTTGATTTTAAAATTTGATTGCAATCTTTGCAAGATACTCTTAAAAATTGTTTGTTGAGTCTTGTGTTGTTTTGCGCCTTTTAGAACTAAGCTGTTTTTAAGGTATTACATTATGTATGATGCCTTATAATATTCCATCACACATAACAATGAGTTGTTGATGCCTTATAGCAGGGAGGGCGAACCATTGACACGCGTGCCATTAATGGCACGCCACACAATATTTTGGGCATGCCAGCGATCAAAATGGTTTGCATTTTATTTCAAAATAAAAAAGTTCATTCTGAAGTATTAGGAACAAACGCGAGTGATCCGTCGCTGTGCGGCGGGGAGCACACTCGTTTGTTAGTCTTGCCTTAGTTACGTCGTGGACTACAATTGCTTGTGATGCAAAATTTGTCTAGGCCTAGCAAAATCAATTTCATTGACACAACTGTATTTTAAAGTTAGTGTTATACTTACGATTTTTAAGTATTTTTTAGCATGGCGAGTTCATCAAAAGAATAAAAAGGGCAAGATAGTAAGTATAACAGAGAATTTCAAATTTGGTGATTCTAGAAACATGGCGTTATTAGTAAAGGCGACAAAGCGGTGTGTGCTTTATTTTCTGGAATAGTGGTATGCAGAACATCATCTCTAAAACGGCATTTTGAAACAAATGGCAAAAAAGTGAACCACAACAAAAATAATTAACCGATTAAAAATCAATTGGCAGATGACTCCAATTGAGCATACATTCTACTAAAAGTAATATCTTACAATTCTAATAGAAGTTATTTGTCATCCACACACAATCTGCAACAACAGAACTCACGCTAATATTACTTTAATTTGAATTACACGTATAACTAAAACATTTACAACTATACAGAGCAAAATGTATTTTTTCGTAGTAAATAAAGAGTTTTGTGTTCTTAGTATTTAGTTTTATTATTTTCTCAATAATCACAAGTCAAAATTGTTTGACGGCACGTCTATACCTCATTAAACACTTTAAAAAAAAAATAGCACATTCATCCGTAAAGGTTCGCCACCCCTGCCTTATAGCATTTAAATTATATCCAATTTTATTATATAAAGAACTGTATGTTAATTTCTTTCTGATAAATTTTGAGAACTTGTCTCTCAAGGCATAACAAGCTAATAACTTTATTTTAAAATTACTTTCTCTTAAGTAAAAGCCACGAAAAAATTATTATTTAATGATGCAAAATTAAAATAATGTTGAGCAATATTTCAGTAATATATACATTAAATTTATAGATGAGTTATTATCCTGAGTTAGTATTCTGCAGTTTTAACTGCAATTTTCTGTATTATTTCATTACATTTATTAAACTGAATTATTGACTATTAGTTTTGTTGCATCTAAATTGTGTATTTAGTTAATCAAAAACTCGGGTATTTTCTTTTCTTTACAGACTCAATCAAAATTAAAGCGCCAGGCCAGCTCTCCTTTGGTGGATTGTGTCATTGAGAGAGACAACTTGACTGAAAGCCATGCTAATAAAATCCCTCGTCCGGATCAACCTTGTGTTGATTCTTTTCCTAACTCTACACAACAGCAAAACCAGCAAACTCAACAGCCCAACTTTTCTGTTCAAATAGTTCAGCAGTACAATACCAGTACCTCGCAGGCTTCTCTTTCGCAAACTGTGCAGGGAATGAATGGAGGGTTGATCAAAACATCCAACTCACCTTTAGCACCAACTGCCGTTTCAACTGCTAGCCCGGGTTGCGCTGCTACGGCTGATAGTGGAAATCAGTTATCGAATTCAATTTCAAATAATTCTGGAGTGTCAAATGCTGCATCCGTCAGTGCTAATATTGAATGCAAACAAGAACCTGATACGGAATTTCCTCAATGCAGTGTAAAAGGAACACTTCTACCGGAATTAAATGAGTTGACTAGTGCCAACAATGATGTGAATACCACTACGACATCTTCTACTGCAGCTACAACTAACGATAGGTTCTCGGATTCTTTGGCAAATCTTGGATTTCCAGAAGATTCCAATGATGAGGTTATCCATCCGGATATCTTGAAAGATATCATTGACGATGTTTTTACCAATCCATCCGATTTAATGAATGGCTTCTGTTTCGTCGAAAGTCTTGATCTCAAAGATAATTCTCAAAGCCTTGATGACGACAAAGATTCTCTAAGGCCTATGATGAGCTTAAATAAGCCTGTACAAGATAGTCCCCCAAGTCATTTTCAAAATCCAGCTAACAGTCCCAACTTATTTCCTATGAATCAGACGCAACAGAATGTTTTTGATTTTCCAAGCGGGAATGTCAATTCTACTTCGCAAACCTTGCCAAATAATTCCAACAGCGTCCAGCCGAGCTTTACTTCTAGCCGTATTGGATCTTACACCGCCACATCGCCAAGTATGCCTGGAATTCCCAATAATGGTTTGGGTCTTGATTTTAAATTAACAGAACCAAGTCCTGCGGCACAAACTCTTAAACAAATGGCGGAACAGCATCAAAGCATGCAGCATAAACAGCAGCTCGGTTTAGGTGTCAGCCCAAGATCTCCTTTTGGATCAGACAGTTTTCCGGATCCTTTGTCAAATATCCGTACAAATTTCTTGAATGGATCGCCAAATTCAATGAATTCCCTCCAAAAAAGTCCTACAGGAATGTTCCAACCAATGGGTTTCCCTCAGCAACAAGCTTTCTCTACACCCAGCAGTTCTGTTGTAAAGCAAGAAGTAATTATTACGCCAAATACACCAATATATCCATCAAACATAAATCCTCATTTACCGGATATGGAGATGCACAAGAGAAGGCAGCAAGCTATGCAAATGCAGCAGAATCAAATGGCTAATATAAATCGCCCTCCCTTTTCTCACAGTCCAGATCAAAAGCGCCAATTTCCTGGTATGCGACAGTTGCCAATCTATAATGACCCGTCTCCTGGTCATCCGCCAAATGATGGAAGCGCTAGTAATAGTCCTGTGCCACATCACCCTCCTCAGTTTATGAGAAGTGTATCAACTCCTGGCGTTACACCACCACCACCATCTCAAGGTTTTGTATCTAGCCCATCACCTTCAGCTGGAGTGATGCATCTGAGCCAAAGTCATCAAATGCAGCACAATGCCAACAATCAACAACAGCTACAGGTAAGTTCCCGTTTCTGATTGTGCTGTATGTGTTAACATTTTGATAATACTTGTGTGACATGTTTTTCAGATTCTTTGAAAAATGATGCGTAAAGGGGATAATGTCATATAAAATAATTTTATACAAAACAAGAAAAAAGTTAAACTGTATTATTTCATTTTATAATTAATTTTTTTTATATTAAAAACCAAGTTTGGCTAATCAGAATAACAATTAACTTTCTAATTATTAATAGAATTATTATATAATTAAGAGAGAAAAAATATGTTGAACTGATTTTCTTTTGTCGTGTTAGAGAAGGAGCGAAATGGTAACACATAGGAATGTCATGTTATAATTGGAATTGCGTATAATGTGAAATTTTTAGAAAGTTGATTGATTTACAATAGGAGTGAGTATTTTTTTGTTATAAATTAATACACACGTAATTTTAACAGTATGAAATTTTTTTTTTTTAATTCGTAAGTTTTCGAAAATCTATTCAAGGTTTATTTAAGGACAGACATATGGGGGAAAATATACTTTTGTCTTGTTCTTTAAAATGCAATTTGGAATCAACCAGTGATGATAAATAATTATTAAAATCGTCTTCCATTCCTTTCTACTTCCTGTAAAGACGGAGGTAAGCTTTAGTAAAAACCTGTTCTTGAATAATTTTTCTTCATTATTTTTGTTTAAATCATGGAAGTGCTCGAAAATTGTCGGACTTTTGAGACACGTTTTTTTACCTTAATATCTTCAATTTTAGAAATTAAATTGTCTTCGTTTGTGTCATTTGACGTTTCTTGAAAAGATGGCCATTTGGAAGGAAGAAAACTATTGTTTTGTAATCACACAGTTGTAACTAGTTCATCGAAAGGTAACAAGTCTAAAATCGAGAAAAGAATCGAATTGTACTGTGTGATTGTTCTCATTGCAAACAGTAATTTCACGGTTGAAAGTTTAAGAATACAAAAAGATTACCAAGAGTGTGAGAATTGCGTGAGAAAAACATTATAATTAGAAACAGAGACCATGAATATTGTGTCTATACAGTAGCGCACACAGAAGTTTTCCAAGGGGGGGGCAGGGTCGAAAGTCCACCATTCTTGTATCATGCTCCTTTTGATTTTGTCGATTTTTGGGAACAAAAACAGTAAAAAAACTAATTATTGAATAAATAATTAGTGATAATTAATAAAATTAATCATTAAAAACAAATATTTAATTAAATTTCACGTATTATATACTTAAAATTATAATCAATCGGGAAAATAATCAAGGGCTTTGGGGGGGGCCGGACCCCTAGGACACCCCCCCTTGTGTACGCCACTGTGTCTATATATATATATATATATATATATATATATATATATATACACAT
>BMAV01022036.1:307388-326605 GCA_019973955.1 Trichonephila inaurata madagascariensis
ATATATATATATATATATATATATATATATATATATATATATATACACATTTTATATTTTTTGATGAACTATGTCAGGAATGTTTCGATTTCCATTGCATTTTGATCAAAAGACGAGTTTGAGAATTTAATTGAAGTAACGGCACTTTTAGAAACGAGCACAAATTAAGACTTCATACAAATGTAAGAATTTTTTTTTTAATGCATTAATTTGGATTATTATACTTTGAGTTCATTTGAAGCAAATGCAAAAGAATTTTAAATGTGATAGTTTTTGAAAATCGTATGACAAACATGCTTTCCCTGCAACATGCTGTTACAAGTAGCCTCTCAAGGGCATATTTTATTTCATTATCTCCGCAATCAATGATTGTTCATTTTGAATTGTTATACTTTTAGCACATTTTTTTCTTTTCAAATTGGAATTTAATATGAGTACTTTTCCCGGCTGTTATGAAAGAATGGAAAGATTTACGATGCTTTGAAGTTACCCATTACATTCAAATACTTCAATTCAACTTAAAGCAAATTTTCGTAAAATATTTATTCAAGAATACGGAGACTTATTCTTGCAGATGGCTAGTAATTTTCCGTCTGGGAATGAACCTGTTTTTACGACAGTTAGAAATGTTTTTAGTTGTTTGCCATGTGTAGAATTCGACACGTTTCTCATTTAAATTTATTCAGCTTAATGTTTTTTTCCCCCTTCAAAAAGCATTGTGTAGTTATGCCCTTACAGACGACCGAGGAGATTGGACGATTACGTTCATATTAAATGTGCTTTTTATAGTTTAAAAAATATTTATCATTTACTTTTATTTGATTGCGATGCTCACTCTGTAAAGTAGGTATATAGTTCATAAGAAGTTATTTCATTTAAATCGATATATAAAATTATTTACTTTATAAGCAAGAGCGAATGAAAATTTACGATTGTTTTTCTCTTCAACCATCATGAATTAGCATGACATTTTGAGCTGAAATTTCGCCTATTAGCTTTCCAGAATTTAAGGATATTAACCATAAAAGATAGCGAATTGCTCTTCCACTTTTCTTTTGTTTATTTCTATGGTGTGGCCGGTCTTGTTCCCTTTTTTTTCGCGTCCGGAGTATTTAGACGACTCAAGTTATTGGCGAAGAAACAAAAGGATTGTATAGTTCATCACATAAATCCTCTTTACCTTGAAGAGACCAGTGGACTCTTAGAAAAATGGCGCTGATCATTCGTTTGTATTTTCCTCTTACCTCTGGCATTCCAAGTAAAGAAAATACAAAGGAAAAAAGGTATAAATAAAGCTGTTGGCAGTTCGCATTCGTAGTTGCTATTCCATTCGCCGAAAATTATTCCATCACGATTTTCGGAAGTCCGATATTTCTTAACATTAATTGGCTAAATCTTTATTTTTTGAAATTTGTGTGTGTGTTGGGAAATTCGGATTGGGGAATTTAGATTTGTGAGCTCTAAAATGTTTCAGAGGAAATTTTGAAGTGAGAATATGCCCTCTTCTTCCTTGTTAGTGACAGAACATATGTAGTAATAAATGTTTCTTCGATCACAGATCCTATTGCTTCCACTTTAACAGCTTAAATTTTCTTGTCATTAGAGTTGACGTAAAAAATAAAACTCTATTTTGATTTGCTATCAAATCTTGTCTGTGCTTTCAATTTCGTCTGTCGATTGCTATATCAATACTCGACTATTGTCCAATATAGTTTAAGCTTTGATGCTTACATTGAATGGATTTTACTTCATAAAGTTTGCTGAACTTTTTATTTTTTTATTTATATTCTAACTAATATAAAACGAATTAAAGAAAAAAAATAAAGCTAGGTATATTATTTAGTATTTTGTACACGAAATGTTAAAGTGCACCTAATTTATTTCTTATATTAACATCATGTTTCGATTCAAATATTTTATTATTTTACCGTTGGAGAGAATTTATCTTGAAAACCACATATAAAATCAATGAGAAATTGCATTTTTGATATAAGCATATATAGTAATTCTACTCTTGTTTTTTTACGTAGAAGAGATGAACAAGTCACTTAACATGCCGTTTACTAGTTGAACTATTGAAAAAGTAAACTACAAAAAGTGAATTTGAATTTTTTTTTTTTTAAGTGAATTAAAATCCGAGCTGTGTTTGTATGAACTAATAACTGTCGGAATATGAGTCTTCCCTTTCTCCATAAGAGGGACTCGCGTTCAATCAAATTTCATGCTCTGTTGAAGCGCGCTGCCAAAGAATCAACGGGCTCGTGAATCCCATATCTATCAATGTGTGTGTTATTGTTTTCCCCTGGTCTATCATCGTCTTATAGGTCAATCATTCGTGGGGATGTATGTGTGAGCTATCAGTCCAATCATAACGGTTGTGAAAAAATTTGGAACGCGACACCATTTTGAATTTTTTTTAATTACTAATGTTTACATCTTTTTTTTTCTCCTCGTTTTTATTGGGCTCTGAATTGGAATTTTGGATATTTGTGTGTTCGAATTTCTGAAATAACTTCGCTTAGTTTTCACACATTTAATAATTATTTTCTTTTTCTTATATTAAAAAGAAAAAGAAAAACCAACGTTTAAACGATGTGCTGTTATTTTATCCACAGATTTTACAACAATGATATCTTTTGTAAGTATTATGATTAATTCAATTTTTAAAAAATCTGATGTTTCTTGAGAGTTTGTTTCTTTTCCTCCTCCTCCCCCCTTTTTCCTTTAATTTTTTTATTATAATTATATTTAAAATAAATTAATCAACTTGTAACTAATGACCTAAATTTGCGCAGCTCCTGTTTTAATTTACATTAGTCTATGACTTAATCTCGCAATAACTAGGGAGCTATTGTGAGATTATGTGGAACTATACAATTGCTGTAATTAATATTTTACCTTTTCCTGATACTTGAAACTCCATATTGATATTTTTTGGTTCAATGGTTATAAATTTTGAATAAAATGAAACTTCATTACCATCTCTCCTTATTTTTCTTCAATTTTCAGATATAGTATCAATCTCTATGCGCTAATATAAATTGTAGTACTACTATATAATTACAAATACTGCAAAATGAAGGCCGAACACATCTCTCAAATTCATTTCTGCCGCAATACATATAAATTAGGCGGGTTTTACATTTGGGTATAAATTTGTCTTTTGCAACTGAAATTTTGCAACACATTTCTTTTAAAATATATTAATCTTCATATTTTAAGATACATTCACAGAGAAAAAAAATAAAGAAATCCTCCCCCCCCCCTTTTTTTTTAAAAAAATATTTTTTAATTTTAAGTCATGATGTTTGAAGTCAATGGGTTTTCTGTATTGTAATTTGTCGTTGTTTATGTATTACTCTAATTGTTTGTATACGCGTTCATGTGTGCTAGCAAAATTGATTGCATGCGAAGGTAATTAATCATGTTCGGTCGGTTAATTAGATACAGTTCACATTCCTTTGCTGTGATTACTTTCCCATTTTAAAGCATGTATCATTTTGTCAGCTTCAGAATTGAATGAATAGCTTGTCAACATTTGTACTCAACACGCTTAATTGTCCCAATCTGATAATATTTACTACAGCGTTAAATATTTTAATTCATTGTTGCTTAGAGCTTAGGTGACTTATATTGCCTGGTAAGTTACAAACCATGTACTTTTTGAAACTTTACCTTCAGAAATATATTTTTGTTTTCATCTTTTTCAAGCTTTCTTTGTAGCAGTCATGATTTTAATTTTCCCGCCTCCTCCTTTGATATTTATCGCAATGATGAGTTCCAATATTAGTTTCAAGAACCTGAGATTAAATATACATACTTTAAATTTGTTGAAGTTTAAAGAGGAGATATTTACTTCATGACATGGTATCTATTTGAAAAACGACCAGCCTTGTTTCGTGTTATTTATTCGTTTTATTTTACGAAGATACAAAAAGCTAGCAAAAAAACATATGCTAAACAGCTTGCAAAGGACAAAAGCGTTCATTTCGAAGGATCTCAGTTCATAGGCTCCTACCCGGAACTTTCTTTGCATGATTTTCTCGTTTTCGCTTGCTGATTGGTCGGATCCGGTGGCTGATGCATTATTGTATCATTTTATCTCAAAATTTGACGATGCGACACTTTTTTAAAAACTACAGTTAAAAAACATTTTTCCGTTAGGCGGGTAAACAAAAAGAATTAAGAACCACACTATATCAGGAACCTAATGAATTTAAAAAATCCTTCTCAAGAAAATTGAAATAGAGAATAATACACTGTAAAGAAATCTTATGAATGCAGATCAACATTGAACTGATTAATTAGAAAATATATATTCTGATGTTGATAAAAAAAAAGATAAGAGCTTTCTCCTTTCACTCAAAGACGAAAAATATCCCTTGTTCCGAGAGCTTTGCACCTGTTGCGAGAGTTGTATGCCTCTCGACTCTCAAAAGGGAAAAAGAAAGTGCATTATCTGGGTAAGGATAGTTGAAAAATCGACTTATTTCGACTAGGAGTTGGATGACCTTTTTCCCCCAGTAAATACACATAATGATTTCTCTCTCGTATTTTCTTTATATTCGCTGGGGTATTGCTGGATTTTAAACTAGAGAGATCCGTTTATAGAACTGTAAAATCTATGCACAGATTAGACGGATTCTACTCATTTTATTTCCAAAGATTCTAGTATAGCTCACACTTTTCTATAACGTTGATTTAACTCGTTCGATTTATAAAAAATTAGCGATATTCTTTGTATCTCAGAAATAAACTTTTGTTTTAGTTGCTTTTAAGATTTTCAATCCCACACACTCAGAAAAGAAATAGATATTTTGGGCAATTTCTCGTTCGTCTATATTATTATATTAAAATATCTATGTTGTATTGAAGGAGAAGCATTCCCTCCTGATTCGTATGAAATATATTTTATTGTATAGAAGCTTGATTGTGTCAAACATCTTAGTGTCATGATTTAAAGAAAATCAAGTATGAAGATTGCCAACTTTATATAAATTTTTATTTGCTAATTTTGTAGATACTAATAATATTATTCTTCCACCAAGGATCGAGGGTTTTTTTTAAAATTTATTTTAAAACTGTTAGCTTGTGATCGATTTTATTTATGTAAAGGAGACCTGAATATACGCTGTGTTCATAAAACGTGTCATTTTTTTATCTGTTGTATTTTTATGGCATTAGAACAAAAGCACAGTAATATCAGAAAAGTGTTAAATGTTTTCAGTAAATTCGTCTCGGGAGCCCATGTGGCTTTCATTTTCATAAGAGCGAGCTTAATTAATACCTTTAATAAAATTGTTTCATGGACCACCTCTTCGAAAACCATTGTAAAATTCTTTTTCTCTAGAAGCTGATGGAGATGCGTCTTAATAATCGAAATATTGGTTCCAAACACTACAACTCTCCTAATTGAAAGTAGAATCCTATTCCACTGGAGTGCAAAGTTTTCACAATGTGTGGCGATTAAATATTTACCAATTGAATGCCTTCCTTCTCTGATCATTGATAAAAATCGTCAGCAATCTGTTCAACAGATCTACTTTAAATAACAACGCTATTCGCTTATTTGATCGTGCTGAATAAAGTTCAGTTTATACTGTTAAATAATTGGATACATGGATTGTTGTGCTTCTGGTGTTTGTAATGGATTTCTTGTCAGATTTAGATAACCAAGAAAGCTATATGTGTGTTAGGAAAAGGAAAACAAGGTATACTGAATAATTTCAATCGTGATTCTGAGTATCTGTTGGCTATTTTTTTGACTAAGTGTTCAAATTTTCCTATTTTCAGTATTTTTAAAATATAATTTTTTGTCGCTTTGATTCATTGGTAAGGTTAAGTAAATGACATGAAATTCTGTAAATATTTAATCTACGATTCAATAAGCAATTAAAGTATATATACTTATATTGGCTTGAACAATTGTAAACTAAAGATAGCGAAATAAGTTTTTATTCAGATGATAGTTGAAGAGAATAAAAATCCCAGAAATATTTTCTTGAAGGTTTCCTACACTAATAATAATCGAGTAGTATTTAAAGTAAGAACAATTTTTTTTTTAAAAAAAAATCATATACGTCGATAATTTAACATATTTCGAATTCTTTAAATATAGGTGTTTAAATTGTAAAACTTAAAATTACTTTTTAGACTTCTTTATATTGTTGTTTTTAAATATCTGCTTGTAAATTATTGAATTTTCCTATTTGTTTAAATAAGCTTCAACATTTTTTTAATATCTTTAGATGGTGCAGTCGCAACTCATCATGAATCAAGATTTAAAACCAGTTATTAGCACTCAACAACAGCAGATGCAGCAACAACAACAACAACAACAGCAGCAACAACACTTGCAGCACCAACATATACAGTCAAGACTTTTCTATTCAGGACAACCATCGGTGCACATGCCCCAACCCCAGTCTGTTGGTTTTCAGTTCCCTTGTTCTACAAGAAGTGGAAGCCCAACAACCACCCAGAGACCGTCAACTATTGCTCAAGCAAATTCCACCCAAAGGCAGATGCAGCAATTGTATATGACAAGACCACCTCCTGATTATCAAGCAACTGTAGAACCTAACAGTTCTAGCATATCACTACAATCAGGAGTTTTGTCTCAAGGTGCTCAAATGCACATGAATATCTCAGAAAACATTAATTTATGCAATGACCAAAGCAATAGAAATATTGAACTGAGAAATATTAATGTATCTAAGTCATATGCTGGCATGATTTCTACATCACAGACAGCTTCTATATCTTCTTGTCAGTCTTATTCTAGCATCGTACCTGTGTCAAATACTTATCCTGGTGGGATACCACATTCAAATGCTAGTACTCTTTCTAAACCTTATCCAGGAATGCTGGCTGTTTCAGATAGTGCTTCTGTAGCTGGATCAAAATCGTATCCTAGTGTTATAACACTAGATGACACCATAAGATCTCCCAATAATATGTCAGTTTCTGCATCTAGACCTTTTGCTGGCTTGAATCAGAATTCAAATTCTATTTCTATTACTGTGTCAAAATCGGTACAAGACACAATTGCATTTTCCAATGCATCAGTTCCCACGGGAAAGTCATATTCTTCTAATGTTTCTGTTCCCAATAATACACCTGCTTCAAAAGCATACCAACGACGTATGGTCAACACAAATTTGCCTGCATCTCAACCCTATGCTGTTGCATCATCTGTAGGATTACAAGGACAATCACAAATGATGCCTGTAACAACAATGGCTCCCACTTATATTACAAATAAAGGACGAGTTGCAGGTAAACAAGTTGCTTCTCGCAGAGGTAGGCAATGTGGTCCTCTTTACAGGGCACAAAAACCACCAAATGTAAATGTTGGGCCAGAAGGTTTAAATATATCACAGAGGCCACCTGCAATGTCTACTGATTGGCGACAAGCATATGTACAGCAAAATCAACCACAAATCCCAAATATTCACATTCAGATGCGTTTGGCATATCCTAGACAAGTTGTTCAGAATTTTGCACAAAATGTTGGTAATGGTAACAATTATCAATCTCATCATATCAATCCAAACTCCACACCAGCCAGTAATAATTCTCTGTTATCCATCTCATCAAACACTGATTCAGCATTGCCCAGACAAGGAAGTATTCCAGAAATCAGTTCTGTGACGAGTCATTTGTCATTGCACCAGCCACCTCAGGTTGTGATGGGTTCTGATAATAGTATGCTTTGCTCATCACAACTTCATATGGCTACTTCTATTGCCTCACCTGGGGAATCAATGAACCAGGTGCATCAGCAAGTGTTTTCTCCCTCAACATCATCAAATGGCTCATCACAAAATATTGTACCAGACAGTAGTAATTTCAATCTGGATTTCTTGGATAACCTGGACTGCTCTACGTCGGATCTCTTAAATTTTGATGTAATGCATGGTGAAAGTACAAGCTTTCCTTTATTGGAAGACATAAGCATATTAGATAAATAAATGTTATATGTGTGATTATATATATAAGTGGTTTTTATGTATTTATGTATCATCAATGTATGAAAGAGAGAGATTAGATGTATATTTTAATCAATTAAGAAAACACTAATTTAACCATATGAACACAGTTCTAAAGACATTTATTTCAAACATCGATTTTTATTTTAGGAAGTAACGTTTATTTCATTCATTTAATATGCATTTGGAAATGAGGCACATAAGAATTTTAAAATTATATTTACTATATGTATGTGTTTTTTGATTTAATCATACAGTCATCTTAGTACAAAGCCTAATTAAAATACGAAATATAATTGTTGAGTTAAAATGCATAATCCTCTTTTATGGGTTAATATTCTGTTTTAAAATATTGTTTGAAAGCATTGTGCATGCCCAATAAAACTTCTATGCCCATAAGATATATCCATGTACATGATGAACCTTTGAAACTTAAGATTTTTCATTTTCTTATCTGTATATTTTAAATGGAGTTCATAAAATCAGTTTCCATTGTATGAATAACATTTAAAAAATGACAGACTTGAGCCTCCTATTTTCATTTCTAAAAGACACAATGTGAATCTCAATAACTTGGCATACAACTGCATTAAAAAGTACTGTATTTAAAGCATTCAAGCAAGTGATTCTGAAACCTAGCTGATTTTTAAGAAATAGAGTACATTTTTTTAAATATATTCTTATAATTAAAACAACTAAATTTGAAGAAAATTATTAGTACATGTGTAAATTAATCACGAGCATACTCATTCGCAACAATGACATTTTTTTAAAGGAGTACTGCAGCAAAATGAAGAGCTCTTGTCACATTAAAAATTGAAAATTTACACTCCCTCCCAAAATCATAAAATTTTATATTAGAATTTGGTTTTAATTCTGTTTGTATTATTTTTTTCCAGCCCAAAATTTACGTATTTAAGCTTCAATTTCAGTATGTTCTGATGTTTAAACTATGTAAAGAATTTAGATTTATGCAATTGTAGAATTGTATGTTCCATACTATAAGTTTGAGTTACAGTGGGCACTGTTCGAAAATTAAAAGACCAAAAAGGAAATATTAAGTCTTATTGAAATCAGTCATATTCATTACACGATGAGGATTGTGCAATTCATGAAAACACATGTTAAGATGAAAAACGTGAGATATATTTGATCTAAGAGACCATGGAATTTGTAAAATATTTTCAAACTTATAAAATATGAAAAATAAAAAAAGAGTTATTTCATTAAAATTATAAATTCATGTATAAGTAAATGCAAAAACTATAAGGATGAAATTTTTGTAAGGCAAGTTGAGAAAAAGTAATCCCACAAAACATATCAGTTATGTGCAGTATAAATGTGACCTGTTAAGAATTATTTACTACCTGATTGAGACGAGATATCTTGTGTTAAACCTTTATTGGTACTGTGCAAGTGTCCTTTTGTTATAATAAGAGCTGTTGTCTCATACGATTGGTTCCCAATCTACGATTTTTCCACAACAATTCACATATGGTTATGTGCTTATTAAAATCAAAATTGCTTTATGTACTTTTTATATTCAAATACGCATATATCTGGCAGAGAGTTTGTATGAAATTTTATCTTGAAAACTCTTGCTTTTTAGCCCAATGTACATTATGTGTCACTAAAAAAAGAAGGGAACATTTTAATATGACAGCCTATTTTGTTCAATAAAGACTAAAATTTAAACATGAATTTGTAAAATAAAATTAGTTCAGGTTTACTCTACCTGTTAATACAAAGGTAAACTTGTTATTAACTGGAGTATAATAACTAGATTAAAAAGGTAGACAATGCATGTCACTGTGCAGAACATTTCTAGAATGAACTCTTCTCTTGCCGCTTTCTCATTTTGTTTTCCTCTTCAAAATAGTGTAATATTTAATCCAAAGCATTTTATACAATATTGATTTCTACTGATACTTTCCATTGATTATTTAAGGTAAAAGAATGAAATTATTTTAGTTATAGATTATTTTTGTTGTTTCAAGTTTTTTTTTTTAATTAAAAAAAAAGTGCCTATTGATCTTGAAAGCTTGAAACACATAGATTAATTTTTCTTGTACTTATGCAAAGAGTATGTACTTTTTTATAGTTCAGCTCTCTCTTCATTAGCTGTTTAATAAATAGTGTATATCATGTTTTACATAATTCCTTATAAGTTTATCATTAAATTTTGATACATTTTTTATTGAACTTAAACATAAATCGTAAATGTAAACTTCATCATTCAGATAATCTTTATTGGCTTTTTATGATGAATAGATGTTAGTTTTGAGATTGCTATATTATATATTAATATCTTTATTTGAATTTGCCACAATTGTTTTTTGCAATTGATTAAAATGCGTATCTTATGTGAATGAAATATTCAACATTTTAATATTCATTTATTAATTGTATTTTATTGACATTTTAATATTCTTGATTGATGTATATGATATTTTTAAAGTGGACTGAAAAAAAAAAAGACAAATTGCTATCCAATTATGTTATTTATCCATTTGTACCATTTTTTTAAATGTTCGTTTTATTTTTTGTGCATTTCTATGTTGAAATCTTGAATTCAGCAGAATGACAAATTTTTTTTTTTGATTAGTATTTTTTAGATCAAATGTTTACTCAAAACGTAATATGTGTATCAAACACACAAAGTTAGAAATATTCATTTTATAAAAAAACAAATGAAGAAAATCTAATTATGGACACTTAGTTTTTTTTAATAATAATTTATCTCATTTGTGTGAAAGTGTCGTCCAGTTTTGCAAATGTATTTGAATTTATAGCACTTTTCATTGTTGTCCAATATTTCTGCAGTTAAACTGATATACTTGAAGTGATTTTGCAAATGAAGTACTCTTATGTTGATCATTTGGAAATTTTAAGTTTTAAAGTCATTGGATGCACAAAAAAGTAGGCATGCATCCAGTCTGAGAATTTCTTTTCTCACAATAGTTATTTAGCTTCTTTTCATGAAAGGATGAATTATTTAAAATGTGTAATTTACACATCTGCATGAAAATTTTCTGGTGTAAATCTCTTGCATTAACCAGACAAATCATATTGTAATTTTTCACTTCCAAGATAAATTTTTTACTTATATAATTTATGTGTGTGTATACTGACACACATTCAGGCTTTTCATGACAATGCAAACAATTTTCATTTTGTATTCTGTGTTCCTTAAACTTCCAAAGTGTCTCCCTGTTTTGTGTATATGGCTTAAATTCTAGTGTTGTAGAAGCTTATCCCTGTTGTACATTTATGGGAACAATTGTTAAATATACAATATAATATATAGAAACCTACTATATACTGTAAAAATTGTATTAAATGTTTTGGTTGAGACTTAAAATGACATCCTTGTAAGTATGTGTGTTAGGATGTTTCAGGTATTTATATTGATGTTTTCCTGTCTCATTCTGGTAACTCTAGATAAGCTTTGTTCATTTTACAACATCAGCATCAGTTTAAAGTATTACTTATCAATGTGAGTTTGAATATATACATTTTTGATCCAACAAATGTAACACTGTTCAATGTTATATGCATTTCAATTTTGAGCTTGTTAATTTATGTAGAATATTTATTTCAAGAATCCAAATAGTTATGGGAAGAAATTGTGTAATATTGCATTGTCAATAGTTCTTATAGAATAGTTATCATTCATATTTTATTGTGTGGGGGGAATGCAATACATTGATTAGAATTTATTAACTGTTTTGTATTATGAAAAGTACAACTATGTTGATGCTTTTCAAATACATGCATTTATATATATATATATATATATATATATATATATTGAAAGTTTTAGGTTAAGCTGCAGAGCAAAAACAAATTGAAGTCTTAAAAAAATATGGATTGTTAAAATTTGTACTTAATATATATGCATACACACATCTTTTTTTAATTAAGAAAATACTCATTTTAATGAACAAGTCACCATGTTACATTTTGTACAGAAATGGGTTTTATTGCATACATTTATATATTATGATACATTCCTGCAAACTTTTTTGTTTCTAGTGTTTTGCCATTGAAAAGCATGTGTGCATTATAAAATGTGTGCACTGTTAATGCTTCATCTCTCTTCTATGTGTTTGTTTTATTTTATAAATGTTTTAATTTAGAGTGTTCAGTTCATACTGTACGTGTTTTAAGAGCACAAATAAACAGTTATCTGAATGTATTAAATTGATAAGTTATTTATACTTTATACATTTCCAAATCCATCCTACTTATACTTTAATTTGAAAATATACAAAAGGTTTTCTCTTTACTGTTTCATGTATACTTAAAGTGTGATTACTCAATATTCCTAAAATTTTAATTATTTCGTTTATGGAATGCATAAAACAAATACTGCATTCAAAATGAATAAAAATTATAAAAAAAATATTTAATACTTATTTTTTAAAACCATAATGCAATTCTTTGTTTTCATTCAAATTCTGTAAATGTTAATGTTTCTGTCTATAAAAATTACCAACATATTTGCTTACAAAGAGTTCTATATTTGGGGATACATCTATTAATATATCCGGTTTATTGTTTAGTCTAGTATAAGCATAGAATGCGTACTAGCTACCTTATAAATCAATATTGCAAACAGCCTGATAATTGTGTACATATTTGATTACATAGACCATGCATTATGCAAGATTAGTCATGAGACTTAAAAGCAAAATAATAAGCATCAGTTAGTGTTTTATTTTAAATTTTCTGTAATTAAACTAAATTGTCTAAAATATACTTGTGAAAAAACATTCCTGTTTACTTAAGCATAAATTTCTGAAATTTCACACAAAAGACATTGTGATAATACCATTGTAAACACATTACACAAGTTAGAAAGGAATTTAAGGATACTGATTATATATATATATATATATATATATATATATATATATATATATATATTATTTAGCTTTATCTCATGCAAGTCTATACTAAGGCGATGTAATCAACTACTTTATATTCATACACTGATCTTCAAACCAGTATTGACCTATGCCTTCCCTATTTTGAGACATCAAGCATAAGCAGAAATTGTTTTGAAAGCATGCGAAATCTTATTCTTGGATAGATCTTTAACACCTAACATGAGGAATTTGGACCTCATAAATGCAAAGAAAGTTGGAAACTTTCGTCAAACTATCGGAAAACAAATAACTACATTTTTCCATGAAATGGATAACTAAACAAATCTATCTATTAATAAAATTGATCCATCCCAACTTTTAATTCCCATACACCCAGAATTATTTTAATTGACTGTGCATTTTTCTAAGACACCACTTTTTTAATTTTGCCTTTCCATGTTTCTATTTATTCACTTACAATAATTCTCCCTCGATTCATTGCACAACTTTTCTGTTTCTTTCTTAAACGTAAAAAGTATTATTGCAGACAATTTTTGTCAGCCAATCATGATCCATTCTCCTTTACTTTTTATACCTCCAAAGTTTTTACTTTTTTGTTGCAATCGAATTAACTAGGCATCATTGTCAGCATCTAACTAAATTATTTCCTTTTCATTTTATATTAATAAATTTATAAACAGAACTTAATGTAACTTGTATTATGTATACACACAGTTTTAATTTTTCTTAAAATATTTTAACACGTACGTACAGGTGGAAAACGCATCTCTGTCCTTAATTATTTAATCTTCCAAAGAAAGAGGAACATATATTTACATGCTTATTTGTTTTTTAATTGAATTATTTGATTTTTTTTCTTTCATATATAGAGAAAATGGGACTGTGACACAAGGCCGATCCTAGGGTGTCGGCCGCCCTCGTGCTAAGACCTAATGTGCCGCCCATCTAGAAGATTTTTCACATTTTGACTAATACTTAACGTTGACGCTATAAATTCATCTACCTGTATTAAAGTAAAAAGTAAAACATTAATAAAATGTAAATACAATTCTAAGTGCAGAAACTTTTTTTTTTTTTGACCAGTTAATATGTCACAATAGCGACAAAATACTTAGTTAAACAATAAACAAACAAAAATATTACCTTTAAAATAAAAATAGACATTTTATAGTTAGAAATACAAAATAACTGTACTTGCTCAGAAAATATAATCCAATAAAAAAAAGTACTAAACCACAAATCTCGTGAAATGAAAAGTATATAAATCAGTCTTTCTACAAAAAGACTACCTAATAATTAACTATAAAATAACTTTTCTGACTTTCCGAGAAGTAAGTTTGTCACAATAATTTCGGTGAAATCCATTTTTTCTGAGATTTCAGATTCAATAGAGATGATGGTTAAATCTGAAAGCCTTTTTTTCTTGTGTCATATTATTTCTCGAGTAATTTTTAATAATTTTTCATTTACTGAAACTTCTTTCCACTGAAGCTAGAGAAACAGGTAAGGTTAAAAATTCTTATTGCTTGAGCAAAATTTAGAGGTATTCTTGACTATAATTTCTTAATTCCTCAATTGGCTGTTTTTACCTGGAAAAATATCTTTGAATGAAATCATTCATTAAAGGGTTGTATGCCGTCTATATCTTTCACAATTCTTCCTCCCTCCTGTACCTGTAACTTAATATTCAAGTCCATTTTAGGTTTTCATGAGATCATCAGAAGAATTGTGAAACTCATACAGAAAGCAGAATATCGAATAGTACTCATATAATAAGGTAAATCGTCCATTTGCTGAAGAGATCACGAATTGCTGGAAGGAATTTGAAGCTGGTTCGTTTCTCTCTCTCTGCCTGTCTCTCATTTTACGATTATCTAAGCTTTCAATTCATTCCACGATGCTTAATTTAGGATTTTGAATAATTTTTTTCAATACATCAATTCATGATAATAGATCATGCCAAATTAAAATTGAATACAAAAATTTAAATGTTACATTTTTCCCCTGTGTCTAATGGTATATTCAATTAAGGTATTTAATGCTGTAATAATATTTTAGGTCTTGTTTAAGAGGTCTAATAGCATTGATATGAACTTCAGTCCTTGTTTCTCTTAACGGTTTTAAAGATAAACTTTTCACGCGTTTTTTTGGAAAATGCCATCGATATGGGGACGCAGAAAAGTAATTTCATACTTCTCGTATCTTATAAAAAAAAAAAAACCCAGAAATTTCACTAATGAAGCTGGCAGCGTATGACTCATTCAGTTCTATGTTTGATGATTTTCAAGATGATGAATGCTGATCTTTTAACAGACCCGTTTTCAATTTCTCTGCAAGCCGTTAATTGTTACGCACCCGAAATCTCAGTCGAAATTATTGATCTACAGCACCATACTACACTGAAAAGCAAACATAAGGAACTTATTTCTACTGCAACTGATCCGCATTATTTTGAATTTTGAAAATTTGTACAAAACAATGTCCAAAATTTACACAATTTAGCTACTAGATATGGCTGTAGGTTTGGATCAATATGTTTCTAAACAAATGTTTTTACTATGAATATAATAAAATCAATCTTACTCAAAATTAACTGATATACATTTAAAAAGACTTAATTTTATTAGCATCTTCAAGAGAGAGAACTCGTACTGTGTAATAAAGATTACTTGTGGTAAAAAAACCCCACTGATTCAAAAGCCGTATTAAGTACGTACTGATTGCTTAATAAGTATTTAGAATCAAATGTTCCGAGTTACTCATTTTTATTTTATATTAAACCTAACTGAGTTTATTAACAATATAAAACCTAAGTTTGTACTTTAATATTTATTGTATTATTTTTAAACTGGAAGTGGCAAGCAAAACTAGTTTTTGTCAGGTAGTAGCACTCTTCCTGAAAAGGTTGGCCACCTAGGACTCTTATTGGAATTATTGCCTGCGCAAAATAGTTATGGTTCAACAGTGTGTGAAGTTAGAGAAATGTTTGTTGTGACTACAAATTCCTGACGACTGCTCAACTGTTTCGAACAAAAGACAGCCACAAAAGACAAACCTTTTCAGATTTTTTTAAAATTAGAAGTAAATTCACTCGTATTGTTTACGTAAGGTGATCTTGGGAAAAATGCGTTGATGTATGCGAATGTTTAGGCATTAGTACAAATGACAAGATCTCAGAGGATTTTATAAGATCTATATTGTGTTTAACTTCATGCATCATTTAGTTCAGGGGTGTCCAACACACGGCTCGCGGGCCGCATGTGGCCCGCCAGTATATACGTAAGTTGCGCCCCCTCCGATTCTTTTTAAAAATTTTTTAAATGTCAGGTTTTTAAAGTTTTTTCATTTTGAAATTTATTTAAGGTTAAATTTATATATTATAAATCTACAATGTATTTGCCTGTTAACTGTTCTTGTTTTAAAATAAATCCTTTATGATAATAGAAACACGTCCTTTAGATTAAAATAGATTTATATTTTATTAAACAGTTACGTTTGATTTTACTATAATAAATTACTTTTTTATTAAATTCCGAATTGCATTATGCATATCATTTACTATGGATGGTACATGATTCTCTGTGTGTGCGACTTTTATATCTCCTCGTTTTTCTGTTTGGAGTACCCAAAAAGCAAGAGGCAGTCATAGATGTTTTTTAAAGTTTAAAAAAAATATTCAGGACGGTTAAGATAAAAGGCAATGTATACTTAATCTTTTGAGAATGACAGCACAATCTAATTTCAACAATGAGTAACGAAAGATCAATTCAAAAGGAACTCCGTAATTTTCAAGAAAATGGCTACTAATATTTTAAACATTATTTGATCATTTTACTATTTTATTATATAAAAATTATTATATTATCTATGTCTGTAAACGTAAAAAATAATGAAAACAGTAATAATAATTCATTTTGTTTTATATTTTTACTCCAATAAATGTTTTTTTTTTGTTTCCAAATCTGATATAAATGTACATATTTTTATGTGCGGCCCGCGAGATTATAATATTTTTCCGAATTGGCCCGCAAGGTCATTTGGGTTGGACACCCCTGATTTAGTTCTATAAAAAAAGGTGCAAAAATGCTTTTGATTCTTCTGTTTCTCCAAACATTGGTGGTTGACCTCCTATACCTCATTTTTTCTCCCAGTGCTCTTTCTCAGCACACCAATACGACCTCTACTTAAATCTTCAAACTGCGGTCTACGCAACCCTGGGGTTCCGCCAAGCATATCCAGGGGCTCTTCACAAGTCAAAATAAAAAATCGAAAAGAAAAAGTGAATATGTATGCAAAATAGATTCCTGTTGTCTATGGAGTTTATATAATCACTAGAGTACCTAAAATCATGTTTTCCAAAAAGGATCCCACGAGGAAATTTAAAACATAAATTCGGTGCCGGACAGCCTCTTTTTTCAGTAATTTCCTGCAGTTTTCATTGTAATATAATAATAAAAAAATATTAAAACATTTTTCTTTATACGTACTTCCTAGATTATAAGTATCCTGTTTCTTATGATCCAGGGTCCCACAAAATTAATTTATACACGCTAGTGCAATGTTTTGCCCACCTAACACATGTTAAATAATATTTCTCAGAGAAAATTAAACTAGAATGCATAAATCAGAAGGCTTGCCAATAAAGGGTAGGGAACAACTTATCGACATATCAGCTGATTCGATGTTAAAACTTACATTTAAACACGAACAGCTTCTAAATTACAAAATAGGAACAGCTTCTAAATTACAGGCTGCGAAGTTGGCAGAATACATAGAAGCTTCACACACAGTTATGAACATTTAACTGCCATTTTGAGCAACGTATTTATGTTATAAACATTTCTCTCGACGTATGTGGCAACAAAAATAAAATGCAAAAACAAATTAACGCAGAATATGAAATACGACTGTAGACAGCTTCAAAGGGCGTAGACTTCCACATTTGTGTAAAAAACACACACGCACATACCCTTGTTACACTAAATATAATACAAGGGTTGAGTGAGTGAGTGAATATTAACGTCGCACTGTTCAGCTATGCGAGGGCTTTTGTCGACGGACCTTGTAATTTTGAACCATGGTCAAGCGACGAGGACGACATCTGAGCTAGCACCCCCTCTTCTAACTACCACACCACACCAACGGGAGGTCGTTTGAGCTCTCGATAGATTTAACGTGCATCGCTCCCCTACACAATACAGGGGCTGAAATGACACCTATTGAGCAATTTAATGCTAAAATTGCAGCGTTTCTCAAACTGAGGGTCGCGCTCTCCTAGAGGGACGTAATAACTCTACGAGGGAGGCGCGTGTATATTGAAAAGTCGAAAACAAAGAATTATTTGAAAAAAAATATGAATTTACTGAAAGTAAACATACAAAATACATTCTGACATAATTAAAAAAATAATAAAATACACAATTACACGGATATAATACACTTATAAATGTATCAGTACTACACAAAATGTACTTTATAATTAATTTAACAATACAATAAGTTAAGAACAAATGTAACAATTACCAATGACCCAATGGGCTTATCATATATAAAATTATATACAAAAACAAACTCTCTTATCTTGATAACTTGTACGGTTTATAATTAATCCCTTAACTGTCGTTAAGTTACGCGATTCGCTCCCCAATGCCGCCGTTTTCCACGTAGGCGCGCGAATGTGATGTATTGGGGAGGGGGGGGGAAGAAAAGGAATAAAAATACGCAAATTACCTGAAATAAATAAATAACTTGCAAACATTGTCAAGGTCCTTTTATTGCATTCCAAAACCTTTGGAATAATTTTATGGATATCAGTGCACAGAAAAGATCGTACTTCGGAAAGACGTATATATACGTTCGGGGCCGTTAACGCTTTGGCTGAGTGAGACGTTTGTAAACGCCAGTGGCACTTAAGAGGTTTAAGTCCCATTGTAGCTTTAACTCTTTAGCGGGCAGTGGTTAATAGGTCTAGTGACATATTAAAATTTTTTTCTCCAAGCGGGTTTTGGATATTTCGTCTACCTTCGCCCTCACCTTCCCTTCCTTGTTTGCGCCATTGTTTAGAACCCAAAGTGGAAAAAAGAGTACGTGGAATTTTCTTCAAACAATTAAATCTCTCCTGCAATGATATCCCACAATTTGAAATGGCTGTCGATTTATCGTTAGTTATCTTTCGGATTTTTTAATTTTAATTCATTATGAATAAATAATTGATTTAATATTAATCGCTTGTTTCTATTATTTAAAGATATTTAGTAAGAAAAGACTATTTTAACTTTGAAAATTCTTGGTTGTATTTACTTTCTGTCAGTAGGAAGGTACATCAAAAATAAAA
>BMAV01022036.1:331605-352871 GCA_019973955.1 Trichonephila inaurata madagascariensis
CCCTATGATCTGAGAAATATAACGCGCAGGCTGTTCAGATTATTGACCAAAAGGTGTTTGCGTCATCAAAAGACGACGTGGGGCCACTCCTTTTTTCCAGTTCTGTCGCGGACTGCAGTGCCAGGGGAAGATGAAATACTTCTCTCCATCTTCTTCGAAAGTTATCGCACTGCCCATGAGGCTGCAAACGAACCAACTTCCTGATGCTCCGTGATGTGGCTGTAGAATCCTGGAATGTCTGCCCTCTCGACCATTAGTGGCTAGAGGCTTCCGATGAGATCCTGCATGGCATCCTCCTGAACCAATTGATTCCATATTCGCATCACAGTCGTTGGATTCCGATGAATGCCGGTAGCAATATTACGTAACGATATCTCGTAAGAAACGATATCAATAAACTGCTTTCTCGATAGACTTTTCGAAAATATCTTTCTTTTAAAAAAATAGCCATATACGAATAACCTTTTCAAACTTTTAACTCTAAAAAGTTTCTTACATCAATCTAACTCTTGACAAAGAATTTTATAAGTCACAAAGGTCTCGCGCAATCAAAAGTTTGCCGATATCTTCAAATCCAAACAAGCAGGTAGCAATAAATAATATAAATATTTATCCTTTTATGTTGAAACATTCGAAATCAAATTTAATTAGAATGTAATTAGATATTTATGAATCCATGTTACATTACGAAATGTTATTTGTTTAATTTTGAAAAATAAATTCTAAACAATTTTTAAGAAATAATTCAAGTTTAATCTACAGAAAATTATCTTGCACCCCTTAAGTCCTTAAAAATAAATGCCCCGAGGAATTGATTTTAAAGAGAAAAAAAAAGTTTCTCTCTCAGATACCACTGAATGGAAAAGCAAGAGTAAACATATTTATGCATGTTTCCTTTTAACTTACTGGAAAATCGAGTTTTTTTGTTTGACTAATGAAATACAAAAAGAAGACACATACTAGTTAGGATTCAAAAGATGATACACATATCAGTAGAATAACTGAAAAAGAGTCAACTCCATATTTTGGTCTGTAAATAAATAAACATTGTGTTAGAATAATTTAAGAATCCAAAACTATTTTCGCACGTGCATTATTATTACTATTATTTGTTCACAAGCATAAAACATGTTTTATGCTAGCACGTGGCACAGTAGGATTTCTCATCGACTAAAACAAATTTGAATAGACATAAAATTTCGCTTGGGAGAGGGCAAAAGTTATTCATATTCGAAATTAGGAACAAATAAAATTTTTTTAACAACGTACGTTTATAATAATATATCTCAACTACTATTCGCCAAATCCCATCATAGCCAATATTAGCTTATGAAAATAACGAAAAAAAAGTTAGAATCGCGTTTCAGTATGCGTTCACCACCCCCTCCCTCCCTTCAAGGTTGAAGCTGGCTGTTTTGATTTACTGATCGAAAGGTTGCTTCAAAAGTGAAAAGCTAACGAACTTGAATTAAAAAGAAATATAAGCACTGACTAATAAATCGTTCCTTTACACCTAGGTTGCAGAAGGTTAAACACCCAGATGACACAATCTCATCGCAAACCAAATATTTCCAATTAAAAAGAATTTCGAATCCACAACTGAAAATATAAAATAAAAAAAGGAATGGTTATCGTGGGCAATGATGTTGGATATCTTTTGAATGCTGTAGATTTTGAGAGCGAGAGAAAGATGCTGGATTCGATCATGGAGAATGACGAGCAATGAACATCTTTGATTTGGATACATTTGGCTGTCGAACAAGAAAAAGAAAGATGAAAATATTAAAATTTAAAATACGCATGATTCAATGAGAAATATTTTGTATCATATCTCCCATGAAAATTTTAAAATCCGAAATTGAAATCGAGTGTCATACCCGTTCAGTCCCATTTATTTGCTTAGATAGTCAATTGGATAGGATCTCCTTTTTTTAGTTGAATAATCATTTTGGTATGGATTTGAACTCTTGATAATTTTTCTTTCTGTTTATATTTCAGTGGAAAATGTGGTCAAGCGTATGGAAGCAAAAATGTTATGTTTAAACTTAGTAAATTTTTGTATTTTACTATATCTCTTTACTATACTAGATATTAATTTCAGTTGAACATGAATTTTTAAAAGCGATTTGTTTGGTTTTACTAACGCAAGGCACATATTGGGCCAAGCCACATGAAACACTCTTTCGATTATCAGTGTTTGAGTATGTCACCTAAGTAATTTTTAAAAATCTGTGATCTAGACATAAAGTGGAGGAAAAAGGTAAGTACACTGATTAAAAAGGGAGAGGGTCGAAAATATTTTAGGCAAGAGCATTCCGGGAGGAGAGGTGAGTACCTCGTGCTCATTAAATACTATGGGGAAAAAGAAATATCATCCTGTGTTAAATTAAAGAAGGTAATTGAAGGTTCATTGAAAAATCACGCCAGTTCCAATCACTTAAATCTTGGTCCTCAATTATAGAAAAGTGGCCCCGTTATTGCACAAGCAAGCAAACATTTTAATTAAATAACTTTAATTTAATAAACATAATAAAACTTTCAGTTTGATTGGCATCACACTTGTACAGTTATATTCTATTACTTTTAACTTGTAACTTTACATATCGTGAGAACATAAAATACATTATACTAACGTTTCTCAACACCCATAGTGCTTCATGTCTTGCTAAGAGCCAGATCTTAAAGCATTTAATTAGTGAAATTTAATTTAATTATGGTGTAACCATTTTAATTAATAAAAAAGTGATTTTTTTCATTTGCGGACTATTACTTATATAACTTCCTTACATATATACAAGAGAATACTATTGACTAAGTTTTACTGTTTCATGTGTTGTGGATATAACGCGATACAATAGTAATAATATATTTTGCTACGACAATAAACTATAAATTTAGACAAAAATTATTTATAATAGTTCGTTTTATTTTTAAGTGTGCATTTAAAAATAAAATACATGTAGTGAGGATTTTTGAGCCCTATAAAAGGTCACCCTGATAAAAGGGATGTTGTTTTAATTTTAATGTTATTAAAGTTCTTTTTGGAATAGTAGTATGCATATTTATATTTTTAGAGGGAGTGAATTCTCCTGGTAGGGCGTGAAGGCCACTCCACTTTGTCCAGCTAAAGTCTGTAGGCTCCGGAGCTAAGTCAGTCTTCTGCCGCTGGTGCTCCAGGTCTCTGACCATAGAAGCTGCTTCTTACCCCATCCATCAACAACAACAACATTTTTAGAAATATTATTCTTGATTATTTACAACGTTTCACACTAATTAATTTATAAAAATAGAGACTAGATTAGTAATGATAAAAAATTTATGAGTTGTTTGGAACGGGAGTACTCTATTACTTTTCCATATGTACACATTCGCAATAAGTTCAGTTGAACTGGTTGGAAATGAATTAATTTTATTTTTTATGTTTTTCATTTGTTTTACTTTTCTCTTCAATTCCATCCCATTTTCTTTTGTTTTTTCTACATTTACTGAGATGGCACAATCGGTTATTTTGTTTGGTATTTTTTGTAACCAGAAAGTCTTTTATTTTTATAATTATTCATCTCTTTTTTTCCGAAAAATGTTTTTTTTTTAAATTTTTTATTCTGTTTTCATGTTCCCAAAATAACATTTAATTTTTTAAAAGTATTTTTCTAACATTTTTTATGTGTTTTCCTTCAGTCACTGTTGTTAATGACTTCTTATTGGTGAGTTCATTTAATACTTGTTCTGTATGAGGGTATTTTGCTTTTAACGATAAAACTTTTTATTTAATGTTAGCTATTTAGATTTTCTTGCTTACTTCTGGGTATGTAGACTTCTATTTTTTTTGTTTCATATTTTTAGAAATTATTTTTGGTTTTAGTATACATAAAAGGCTTTATGGAAAATTAAAATTAATAAACATCAATTATATTTGTGCAACAAGAAATTTGCGATTAATGAAACTCATGTTTTGGGTTAATTCAACTCGTTACATTGGTGGAGCTACGTGGCAAGAAAAACGCATAAAATGAATGTTCTTCAGACAATTGGATTCTAACTGTTAACTTATCTGAGTTACGAAGGAATAATATTACCCTATGATGTTCTATATATGTCAAATTAACATTACTTTAACGGTTCCGCACGTTACACATTACCCTTTCTAAATAATATCCTTCATTCACGAAGTTTTATATGTTTTTCTGAAAGAACATGCATGGAAGTCTACATTCAGTACAGTGACTATCTGATAATGTGTTCCCATTTCATCATCCCACTAATGATAGTTGTACTGCAAGTCTGGAGATTATCAGTTTCCCTTCTTTTCTTATTAAATAAGGATACTCCCTTTTCAGAAACAGGTTAAAGCCTAAATACCTGTATTCTCTAGAACCAATTTAGGGTGCTGAGCATTAATATTCTTCAACAAATATCTAACTATATTACAAAGTTGATAAATTGTGAGCTTTCGCAAAATAGGACGAGTAGCTGAATTAAGTAAGACTTTCTTTTCTTCCTTTCTCTCTCTCTCTTCCTATTATGAGTTGAAAGAGAGATATACTTCTTTCTCGCTCATATCTTTCGAGCTTTCTAATAAATACTAGATATGCTAAATCAAACAAATGATAGAATGTTGCTGATGGATTTGTGGAATCAGCTATCAAGCTGGGTGGAGAAAAATGAATAATCAGTATTTCAACGCACTATTACACAGAGAGCGAAAGCAGAAGCATTGGAAGATGGTCTCAGATCATTTCTCACCTATGAATGAATTTATAAATTACCTTTTCTTTACAACTTTTTCAAAGTAAATATCTGCTATAGTAACCTTTGTAATTTGTGTCATATATTTTATGAATATTTTCGACAACAAAAAGAGATATTTGAGACACACTAATGAATGTTACCAATTGTGGCTTAATTTTGTTATTAAGGACATATAGACAAAGCTTCTATCAAGGACAACTTTTAAAAGTGATTATCAAGGCGTGGAATTTTGGAAACATCGTCTCTAACATTGTAAGTTCTAATTATGGCTTCATAAGCTTTAAGAGTGGCTTCCATAAGAAAAAGAAACGTGTACATGAAAAAAGTTATTTTTCGTCGATTTTCATTTTTAGGTCATTCTTTATGTTTTTAAAGTATTTTTTTCTTAAAAAAGTTTTCAAGAACATTTCAAGGGAAAAGTTTTTGAAATAAGTGTATTGAATCAATGAATACTATAGCTAATTGTTATTCGCTTTTTTCCACGCATTCGTGGATTTTTGCGAGAATACTTTGATTTATATTGCAATGCCGATCAAGATTAATAACTTAGCATACAAAAAACTATTGTTTTTAATGAATTTATTTCTATATAATGTTACTTGCGAAAGATTTTAAAGCATTTTAGGTATTTTCCCTCACTTCTTGAAGAGATTGTCCATTTCCTCTAGGTATCCTCTTTCATTTCTGGAATACATATACGCAGACTGCATTTTTTAGTTTGAATATATAGCGCTGCTATCAGAAGCAGTCAGAAGAAGAGACAGTGGTTAGTATGAGAGAGTTGTCTATTCAGATTTCAGCCTTGAGCAGGGAAGAGAATTGCGGCTCTTTCAGCAGCTCATGCGGATTCAACTCGAGATGCTTTCATCTTCGATTCAACGATTTATGTTAGATTCGCGCTGGCATTTTAAGTTAGTTAAAACTTCTCTTAATTCCTCATTCAAATAATTTAATCATTTCTATATATTTCCTTTAAATTGAGATTAAATTTTGTTATACTTTTGTATCTATGAGTTTGTAAACAATTGATGCAATAAAAAAAAAACTATTTAGTTCTTAATCTGACAGTTTTGTGAGTGCTTGACCTTTAAATCTTGAAACTAATAGACTTAACTTGAAGTCAACGCAATATAATAAAGACAAACCTGATAAAGCGACAAGGATGACACCTGAGCTGGCACTTAATTTACATAATTTTCACACCTCACCACATGAGGTCTTATTTAGCGTACAACACACGTACAGTTCACGTTAATCCACACAACGCATCTGCGTTTGATTTGAACATCACAGATTACGAATACTTTCACCTTAGCATTTGGGCTGTGATGTTTCAATAGTATTGTCGCGCCGAAAAGGAGAAAAGGCTATTTAGCAATGATAGATAGAGAAACAAGTAAGTGATCGCATCAATACCAGCCTTTCGAACATTAAAAGATGAGTCTAACCAGGACACTATGCTTATAGGTTAATTTTTGCAATGCAAATTAAGTTGATAATTTTTCATAATAAATATTCCTGAAAGCAAACTCATAAAGGATTGTATCCGATCATCTTCAGTAAAAAAATTATCTTGTTATCCTTAACTGTACAGTATCTATTACAAAGTTGAATATATTTAGCTGAGAGATACATTACAGTATCAATTTCATGTATTTTGTTGCATAATAATTATTTTAGTAAAATGACTCATTAATTAAAGCGTCAAGCAATCTTTGGGTGGTGGTGTTCTTTCTAATAATATGTGTGTGACGTATCATATAAGTAATGTTAGAATGATTAATCGTGAAGAGGGCTAATGTCCTGAACTTTTCACAAGGCCTTGCTCCTTTAATAGAGAAAACTAGTTTAATGTGTTTATGTGTATAATCCATCAACTTAATAATGATAAACGTTTTATGTATACCGTCTTTTAACAATAAATTGACTCAAATATTCTTTGCTTACCCATTCAAAATAGTAAATTTTGCATTCTGCACTTTTTGACTGGGCGCCTACTGAGAAAATACAGCTTTAAAATAGTTTTTTAAAAAAATAAATATGTCACAGATTACAAATAGTTTGAAGTTTTTTGCATATTTCCCCTAATATGACTGAATAAGACGGGAGAAAAGGAGAAGAAAAAACAAATAAATGATACAAAATTTGCTTTTCGGCAACAATGAAAAAATATTTTATATTTTGACGTGCATCTGTTTTCTCTCATATGGAATCACTTATTATTTTAATACTGCAGATACATACGACTAAATAAGCGTAATTCATCTTACAGCAATTTCTGATATATATATACAGTCTTAACGAAGTCGCTATATCCCGAAAAAAAGAGTTCACTATGTGGAAAATCGTTAGAGATTCATTTCAATATACTTTATGTGCTTTCTTCCAGGAAAAAGTTCGTAAAATAGGGAAATTTGCAAAATAGAGGTTCATAAATTAGAGGTCCAACTGTGTATATATATAAATGAAAGAGCATACAAGAATTCGTATACTATTTCAATCGGGTAATTTTCGAACAGTATGATAAATTCTCTTCTCCTTTCCTTAATTAGTATTTTGATAGAACTAGGTGTATTTTTCTCATCATTCCTTTAACCGCGCGAGTCTAGAATTAGAAGATCTATCACCGTGTAGTTCTGAAACAAAGTTAATATCCACATTTATGCTGTTTATTTGCTTCTACATAGCGGAAAATAATGAGTATGACAAAACTGCACTATCTGGTTTCTCGCATCACAGTGGCACATACTTCAACTAAAACTGAAAAGGTTCAGAGATTTTTTAAATACAAATCCAATGCATACATTTATTTAATATGGGTGTATCTAAAATAGTACATTAATTAGTGGAGTAGTAATTTAAGATGTAGTTGGAAGAAAATTAAGCATTTTGAGAGGCATATTTTATTCTAAATTAATTTTTTTAAAAATAATCTTTGCCTAATTCTAGATGCATGAATTAATATAAAAAGCAACGGAAAGAAAGATTTTATGATAGATTTATATGACAATTTTTCAGACAAAAAAAAAGTTAAATTTGTTTAATATGAACCTACAAATGCAATTTTACAAATCTTGTACATAAAAGAAAAAAGTCATCGATCCGGCTTTAAGTTTATCTCCTAACACTGTTAAAGAAAGATGTTGTTAAGTCATTCAAATTTTTCTTAGGGAACTAAAACTATATTCTACGTACTCTCCCCCCAATTTTTTTTGATATATCGAGGAAACTTGTTTAAAATTAAACTTTTTTGAATGGAAGGTTCTTGAAAATTCTAAATTACTTTTAAATGAAATTAAATAAGGATTATAAGATTGATTTCAATTACAGTCTCAAATTTAACTTCCTTAAGAAAAAAGAATATATTCAAACATTATAAAATTGTTGGAAAAAAAACAGGAGTATTTTAGATAAAATAGTTTTCATAAATTCGATCTAAATAGTTTTCATTTGCTACTCAAAATCTCAAATTACAATGATTTTACGGAAATTAATAGTTTTGTTGCATTTGAAAAACATTTTATAACTACACATATTGACCTTCAAAATTCAAAGAAATCCTAGAAATGAAAAAAGATATAACTTAAGATTAAGACATATCGCTTTTTAGAAATAAAATTTTACTGTAACCGAGAGGGGTGAAGAGAGAGATTTGTTCTCATATTAAATTTTATGTTTTATAATTGTCCTATTGATTCTACGAGTCAATAATCGCTTCTTTTTTTATGTAACTATGCTAGAGTTGAAGTGAGTAATAATTGTGTTCTCTCGAAAAAAGTCGAGAAAAGACAGATCGAAGCTGTGAATTATATTACCCTTTAAAGTGGAACACCACACTTAATTTTTTGCACATAGTAGATACGTTCCTCGCGAAAAATTGTAAATAAAACTCATTATTGATTTGTATAGTAAAATGTGTCAGGTATTTTTTATAACCTGAAAACGACATACACATGCAAGATGAAATGAAGATTTTTATTTAATTCAAACATCCGCTTAAAAAGTGATGAAAACTCATCAGCAAAAATGTTTAAAATATGTATATTTACATTTATGTATTAAATATTTATATATTGAACATAATATTTATGCCTTTGATATTTATATATTTAACACTAACATTAAATTCATACATGATTCAATCAATATAGCTAAAACAAAATTAGGAACGCATACATAATACCTCATTAGTGAGTGAGTGAGTGAGTGTAGGGTTTTATGGCGCAACAGCCAATTTTGGCTATGCTGCGCCAAACATTTATTAAAAATAATTCAAAATGGTTTATAAAATGTTTAAAAATAATGACAATACAGTTTTAAAAAGAGTTAAAATTTCAAAATTTCAAACCACATAAAATCGTTTTCAAGTAAATTAAAGAAAAAAATTTGGTGAGGATTCCCCCACCAAGTCAGACTATATCTTAAAATAAAACTATAGAAAAAGACGAAAGGAAACATGTTAGTTTAAAACAAAGTTAGACAATACAAGTTACCAAAAATTAGCTTTTATTTTTCCTGAATCGGGTTGGAGTTTTAACGCGCGTAAAAATAATTGTCAGGATTGTTTATAAAACTTTTTTTTATGGCGAATTTATCCGTAGGATCTGGCTCAAGTTCCTCCTCCACGTCATACATAAGCATGTCTTCGTCATCAGTAGTATATTCCGTAGGTGCTGACTTTCTGGGTTTATGTGGAGCCATTTTTATTTCAATTTCTGGTTTCTGTACTTTTGGGCGCTTTCTTCTATTTTTTGAATTCTGTTTAACATTCTGTGGGATTTTAGATGTATTAGAAGTTTCGCTATTGTTATTAGAGAAGTGGCGGGAGCAGTATCTATTACAGAAATAGGGGGTTGAGATTCTGATAATGATGTAACCGTGACAGAAGATGTGGATGGTAAGAGTTGTGCCTGAGTTGATGTAGATGATTTGGTAATTGTAGGAATTTTAGAAGGCATTGTTGTTTTCGGAACAGATGTTAAAGGTTGTAGTAGTTTTAAAGGTGGACATACTATTTTTGTAATATTTTCATCTGTTTGAGTTGTTGTCGTTGCAGTTGATGTTTTTGCAACCTGAGCGTATGTTTGAGATATTTGTGTGACTATTAATTTTCGGCCTTCAGGATATGAGATATTTTTATTTGTTTTAATTTCTTGGATTTGCTTTTCAGTTCTCCACTTGGGGCAGAGTTTGGAAGCAGCGGAATGGGGTTGCGAGCACTTTACATTTAGGCTCCAGAATGCAATCTGTGGAAGCATGTCCAACGGATGCACATCTAGAGCAAGTAAGTTGACCGCGGCAGGAAGTTTGTGAGTGTCCGAACCTCTGGCACTTAAAACAGCGCAGAGGATTCGGAATGTATGGATGGATTTTACAGTTAAGGTAGCCGGCTCTTATGGTTTTCGGTAAATTTGGGCTATTGAAAGTTAAAATAACATGTTTTGTTGGAATTATTAAAGCTCTTTTTTTATTGTGATTCTTCTGACCTGAATAACACCCTGATCAGAGAACCCTTCAAGGATTTCCGTTTCAGGAGTGGTCAATAGGTCAGGTTCAGAAATTACATCACGACAGGAATTTAGGGTTTTGTGCGGACTTATTGTTACAGGGTTATTAAGAAAAGATTTAGCGAGAAGAAAAGATTTCGTTTGAAATGCTGACGTAGTTTCTATTAACAGATCCCCGGAACGCAATCGTTTGACGGACTTCGGTTCGCCACCAATTCCGACGATGGGTTTATGAATAGCAAACGGTGATATTTTTAACATATCACCGTTTGGAGTGAGTGAGTGAGTGAGTGAATATTAACGTCGCACTGTTCAGCTACACGAGGGCTTTTGGAGACGGACCACGTAATTTTGAACCATGGTCAAGTGACGTGGACGACACCTGAGCTGGCACCCCCCTCTCCTAACTACCACACCACACCAACGGGAGGACGTTTCAGCTCTCGACAGATTTAACGTGCATCGCTGCCCTACACGGCGGGTCCTTAGTGGTACTGGGCTCGAACTCATGACATGCCTGCCATGGTCCGATACCTTAACCACTGGGCTACCGCAGCCCCATCACCGTTTGGAAGAGAAATGAGTAAAAATCTAGAGTTACTTGCAATTTGATTGACGGTGAGTGTGGGTAAAACAAGGCCTTTACCGGGGCACAAGCTGCATCGGATCCATAAGTACGCGTACATAACTTCGTCCTGGCGTGCCTCCACCCACCATGGAGTCCAATAAGGGAGGCAGTGTGCCGGTCATCTGGCCAAAAACCAGGCACGGCCCTTACCCAGCGTACACCCAGAATATAGTGATACAGTCCAGGGTGAGGATCCAACGGGTAAACCCGACACCCCTTATCTGCAGCACTAACCCTACAGCAGTGTCTCTTCGGGGACACCGCAGAGAGGTACTACCAGCCGATTGACAGGAGCGGGCTCACTCCTGCCACCCGTCTACAGCGAAGCGTGGGCCAAAGGTATTCCCAGGACACCATTTTCCTCCTTACGGGACGCCGCACACGGCAAACATGCGGGTTGGATAACCAACGGTGTTAGTCGAAAACAAATAAAGCAACATAATCAAAATATTAAAAGAAATATACGAAAAAGAACTAAATTAACACAATACAAAATGTAAACCAAAATATGTTAATAATAAATAGGAAGTTTTTTCAATAGGAAAAAACAAAATTTGAACAAACGTTCATTTTGTAGTATAGGTCTGTGGTCTGGAAGGGAAAAGAAGAAAAGGGGAAATAGCATGACAAGAAAGAGGGTCGAAAATAGAGAAGGATCACTAGGGTACCTAGGGATTGTGTGACACCCGTATTCACCTAAAGAAGGTGAGTGCCCTGAAGGGAATACCTCATTAAAGAATACAAACTTCGAGATTTTCTTCCGGTAGAGACGTTTTAAGTAGATGAATTATTCGAAATATTTTACGGTACTTATTTTTTTACAGGAAAATCTCTGTTATACGTTTATTTTTATTAATTAACTTATTATTATCTGTTCCTGTGGTTTTTTAAGTTCTTTATTTAATTATTCAAGGAGTATTCAGTTAAACAAATATTCAGGTATTGTTGGTGTCATTATAATCTAAATCAAAGTAAATCAATCGGATAAATAAGAGAAGATCGGCTCTTTCTAGGACCTTTATATTTTAAAATTGTGTAAAAAAAAAAAAGAATTGGGGGTCATAGTTGTAAACAACCATTTAAGTTCCATGCTCATTTAACTTGAAGTAGTATGTCGATTTAGACATAAAATAATGTCTAGCATCGAAAATTCCAGTTTTAAATTCTATTAACTATTATTCTGTTTACCTTAAATTGAGGTTTAGTTTATTTTTATCTTTTTCAAAAGCTTAGGAAATTATTTACTTGAATAAAAAGAACTGTTCTAGTGTAGTCTTATTATGATTTTTGCGAGTTTGACTTTCTGCCAACTCTAGTTCTATAATAGCTACATACTATACAAGATCAAGTGATAAGGTATGTCAGATTTAAAGCTGAACCATAGGACAAAGCGCAGAAAATACTTAAATTTTTGGAGTAGATTAAAATTTTCTAGTTCCTTCGAATCAGTACGAATTAGAATTATTAGGAATTAAAAATAATCAGTAGTTCACTAGAATTAAATTTTCCAGTTGTTTAACCAGAATTAGGAGGGGGGGAGGATGTAAAATTAATGTATTATATGATTATGTTCACTTATTCGAAAGAATTTTAGGTAACAGGAATTAGTTGAGAATTAGGAATCTCGGAATTAAAATGTCATCGAAGGACATAAATAAAATGATTACATCAAGGGAATTGTGCTGTAATATCTAAAATGCTGAGCTTTATTCTACGTCACTGGAATTATGTTTAAATAGCCAAAATATGTGTGCTAACCTTAATCCTGCTAATGGAAAATGCGTGTATTATTAAATGCTCTAATATATTTCGTTAGAATTAACTGTAACTTTGGGTATTCAAGGAACTCTATATAGAGCTCCTATACATATGGGAACTCTTCTGGAAATTAGTTTTATTTTATGAATAAAAATGGCGTTCTTTTCTGTTTGAATGCTCTTCCAAGTAAATCTAGATGTTCTTTAGGCATAAAAAATATCAAATTATATTTATATATGTAAAGGAGAAATTGACTTCTTTTCTTTTTTTACCTTTTACTACTTTTTTTGGTCTTTTTACTCACAATCTTATTTAGATGCAAATATTTATTATATATTATTTTAAATAGAAGATAATATTAACCACAAATAAGCGATGTTTAAGATTCAGATTCGGACACAGAATCTTCAAGTCTTTTGCTAATAGACCGCGTGTAGCTCAAGGGAACGACATGAATTCAGGCTCAGCACAGGTGACCGACTGAAGCTCAGGGTGGACGAGTGATTTCGATTTTAATGTTTCACGGTTTCAAGATTCTTTCTCCTTTTAAAAGACTTATTTTGTTAGAATCGTAACTTTTGCCAAGGAATTAGAATTAAAGCACAAAAATGGCAGAGAAAAATTCATTTGAATCCATATTATCTATACCGAAATAACTATTTATATATAAGCCTTTCTATTTTACCATTAGACAAGCGTAGGTAACAATCAAAAGTGAAGGTGTACCTAAAGAGAGTGTTTTAAAAAATGTTAGTAATACTCTCTATGCCTTATATATATATATATATATATATATATATATATATATATATATATATATATATACCAATAAGTATTTGGACACCCATGCAAATGAGGATATCTGCGGTCCTGATGTGCATCACGCTTTCTGTACTTAATTATCGTGTAAGAAACTGCATTGGAATTAATAGCATATGCAAGATACCACAAAATTCAAAGCTGTCTGATTTCGAGAAGGGCGTAGTTGTCAGATATCATATAGAAATGCCCGATTCTCTTATGGGATATATCTAGTGAATTAAATATTCCAAAATCTACAGCGACGGTGGGGAAGGTGAGGGGTGATTGTCGAAATGTGCTTCGCCGCGGCAGACCCACGAAACTAAGAGACAGAGACCGAAGAGTGCTGTCCAAACAAATTCGGAAAAACCAAACCGATGCCCTACATACTCCAAGAGTTCCAACAAGCATTCTGGACTGTTGTTTCGATAATTACCCTCCACAAGAAAGCACGTTTACTTGGTTTCCATGGCCGTGGTACCACCCATATGCCTTTGATTATAAAATCCAACCGCACTGTTCCGTTGAGTTGGTACAAGGCACCTCAAAATTGGACCGTAGAGGAGTGGAAACAGGTTATCTAGAGAGAGGAATCAAGGATCAACTTCTACCAGTTGGATGGTAGTGACTGGGTTTAGTGTATCCCTGAAGAACGCCTTTTAGCAGAATGCATTATGCCTATAGTAAAGTTTGGAGGAGGTGAATTATAGTCTGGGAATGTTTTTTGTGGTATATATATGGACTGAGACCCTTGATCCTAATTCATGGTAAGCTCTCAATGTCGACTCCTATTAAATTATTCTAGACAAAACTGTTCTTCCTATGCTGTTGAAATTTCACGGGTTGGATCTCTCTCTCTCTCATCATTATTTCCAGAATAACAACGCCAATTGTCATATTGTGTGGTCCTCAATGGATTGGTACGATGAGAATAGGGTAAACCGACTGGACTGGCTTGCCTTGAGTTAAAACTTGAATCCTATAAAAAACCTCTGGGATGAGTTCGATCGCCGAATTAAGGAATGCAGCAACCACCCCAAATTGGTGAAAGAACTTGCACGTCTTCTCCAAGACGAATGGAAGAGAATACCACTGTCCATCCTCCAAACACTTGAAGAAATTATGCCTCAGAGGGTTAAAGCTGTAATTGCTTCAGGATGAAGCTCTACCAACTGTTGAATATGAATAAATATTGTGTCCAATTACTTATTGGTGGATAGTGTGGTGGATTCGTGGATGCGCCCATATCGGAACAATGGGTGGTAGTATGGTTTCTGATAGCAGAAAGTGAGTTGGATGCATGTATCTATTAGTGAATGGGACAGTCTATGGCAAGCACTCTATGCTGTTAAAATTAATTGGGACAAATGGTAAAAAATGATATTTTCTAAAACCCTAGTTTTTAATCATTACATACCTTAAATAGACAGAAAAATCTCTATATTTGTACGAAGTATGTCCTCCTATAGCAGAAATGACCTCTTCTACTCATCTTGGTTTTGATTCCACTAGTGCAGCGTACGTGTTCCTAACTTCATCATCGTGGAACCACACTTCTATAGCACTTTTTATTATTTGTTCTATTGTCGTGTCATTCGTCTTAGCTAAGCGATGCTTGAGAATATGTCATAAATTCTCGACAGGATTTAGGTCTGGTTCATTCCCTGGTCAATTAAGCACTTTTATTTTATTTTTCAGCATAAAAGTCTGGACCAATACTGAATTGTGACAAGAAACTAAATAATGTTGAAATGTTCCGTCACATGTTTCCATAGATGGAACATTTCTACTGCGTAGTAATTCTATGCATTTGGCACAATTCATCATGACTTTAAAAGGAACTAAGCTTCCAGTGCCATTTGTTGTGAAAAAAACAACAACCCTAAAACATTTGTTTAAAAGGGTGTTTTTCAGTCTGTCGGATTTGATTTGGCAGCAGAGAATTTCAACTTCACTTCGTCTAACTACACTTGATTTGTATCCCTGCACAAATAAATGCGTTTCATCACTGAAAATCGCATTCTTCTGGTCGTTAACATTCCAGGATCGGTATTTTTGGCCTATGCTAAACGTTCTTTCATCATTTTCTGAGTTAGAAATTGCTTTTTCATCGGTCTTGATGCCTTACGGCTAACTTCCAGAACCCTTTTCTGTTCAGTTGAGATACTCACTTCAACACCACAATCCTATAACTCCCTTCAAAGGTCTATGCTTGTCTTATATTTTGCTATTTCTTATTAGAATTTTATCAGTTCTTAGAGTAATTTTCCGTTTAAGCCCACATTTTCCCTTTCTTTTTGGAGACGATGATCAGGAATCTTGAAATGTTCTTAAAATTCTTGAAACACTTGATTTGCCCACGCCAACTACTGTAGCTATAACTCTTACAGTCATAGATTGATTGAATATTAACGTCGCAGTGTTCAGCTACACGAGGGCTTTTGGCGACGGACCACGTAATTTTGAACCATGGTCAAGTGATGTGGACGACACCTAAGCTGGCACCCCCTCTCATAACTACCACACCACACCAACGGGAGGACCAGATTTAACGTGCATCGCTGCCCTACACGGCGGGTCTTTAGTGGTATTGGGCTCGAACTCGTGACTAGGCAAGCCACGATCCGATACCTATACCACTCGGCTACCGCGGCCTAAATCAAGACAGAATAAATGAGATTTAGTACAAACAAAAACAATTATAATTCATATTCACATTCCCCCCCCTAGAAATTAGTATTTTCCCCCTCTCATTCTGTTTTTAAGCAAATAAATGTTTCCTTTAGTAAATTTTGTGATTTCTTTAAATTCTTATTATATATCTAGTAGAGCTGCAATAACCTAGAAAGAGAATCATGGATTAATGATTGAAAGGTCATCAGTTCCAGCATCTAATAAACAAACATCCTAGTGTAAATTTGATTTGATTTTTTATTAATGTGGCACTTAACTTTCATAAAACTTCTTAATCTAAAATTGTCAGTTAATTGAAAACGTATAAAAAAAAACTTTGCATGTAATATTAAAATGAGCAATTAAAGCATAAGAAATAAAATCAATTTTATAGTTTTTGTCATTGCGGTAAGTTACTGCAAGGTTTTTGAAAGTAAGGTCTTAGGTAAGGGCTTTTTTAAGAATAAAATCTTAATTAAAAAGAAACTGATGAATATGCAGTTAATAGCTATATTGATAGAAATATATTGACAGATATTAAAAGAATAATACTATAAAAGAGGAAAGGATAATACCTAATGAATAATAAAATAAGATTATGTCTATAGACACGTCTTTTAAAAGTTCTCATCTGCTGTTTAAAGTTATTTTCGGCTTGTTATCATATAAATTTTATTACATTAGATTGTTTGTAATAAAATCAATTGATGACTTAACTGACACTTATATTTTAATGCTCGATTGATTGATTCTTTATTATCATCGCGTTTTGAAGTTACTCTAGTTCATTTGGTGGTGAACCTCATAAATCTGAATCATGATCAAGTAACATCTGAGCTGGCGCTCCAAACTTCTGCACCATGCCGAAGGGAGGATTTTAAAGCTTGACAAAGTTCATGGGCATCAGCATATCTTCACGGCGGGTCTTCTGTGGCACCAGGACGCGAATCCACAACTCGATAACTCCATCCACAAATTCGTAACCTTGGCTACCGCAAGCATATCAATCTGGAATAATTTACTGTTATAAGTAAAAACCGAATGGGATTCAGTTTTACCGTAACCTGGTATACAAGTTATGAGAATAAAGTATATCTTATGTTTCCTCTTTTGTTATTTCAAAACTGCTACGCTTGTCAAAAAATTGTTAATTGATGTGATATCTGATTCTTAGTTACGTATAAATGCCTTACCAAATAAATATACACCTATTACATAATTGAGAATATTAGCATCATATTTTTAGATTTAATTTGTTTGATGTAAAGATATGAGTAGAGAGAGAAGACAGAAGATTTCTGGTTCTTGATATTTCTAAAATGTCAACTTAAAATGGCAAACTGATGCGTTCTTTAGTAATTATAACATCCTTTTTAAATCAACGTTATTTTGTATTACTTAGAATCATCTTTGCACTGGAGCAAAGTATTGTGCTATTGTCAAAGGATGTCATTATTTTGAGTACACCACTATGCGAGACAACATTTGAATTCCTTTGAATTTAAAGTGCAGCAGATAATTGAAGTGCAAAAAATAATACTTGAACTCAAAGTGGGCAGAGCACAACAGTCTTAATTAAAACTGCTCTCAAATAGTGATTACTGTCCCGATACTGCATGAAATAGGCAACCTTAATCCCATAGAGTAGATGTATGAGTGTTTTTGTGATATTTTCCTCTGAATGATGCAGCTATTATTGTATCAGATGATAGTCTTCGTTGGAGTGGGACTGTTAAAACTACAATAATTAGACTGACACCCTATCAACCAGACTATTGCAATCACTCGATCTAATATCGCTAAGGCGTTCGGGATTATGTGTTTGTGTGTGCACAGCCCCTATTCTGTCAAAACAATGATTTTCTTTTGGAATCTGGTCTCAACCTGCGACTATCGATACTCAGTAAGACAGTGCTGTCCAAACTTACCCCCAAAAGAAAAATAATAATAAATTCTCCCCCTCCCCTGACTGAGTTTATTAACGTATTTTAAACATTAGAAGATCGACCATTTTGTATCTATTCTCTGGATATAAGTACAGTTAAAAAAGTTACCCCTACGGTTAAATACAGTTATCCCCTAATTCCTTAAGCTAGGGAATTATAAAGAGAATAACAATAGAGATGTTATAATCACGTGATAAAATGAAGGAAAATAGTTGTTACTTTTAGAAATTGCTTTGGTGATTTTGGGAAAAATTTGGTATCATATAGTCAGTCGTTTGATTAAGGCACATCCAAGCTATTAAGATATTCCTTTTCTAGGAATGGAAAATAAATGGTCTTATCCGTTTAACAAGGGAAGTGAAATGAAACTGGACTTTTGGGAAATGGTATATTCGTGACTAAGATTTAAAGAAAAAATCATATAAAATTAAAATTTAAATTAATATATTAAGTGAGAATATTCCACATATGTATACTCGTAATGAGTCTACTTCTTTCACATATCGCTTAGAGTGAGTGATTGAGTGAGTGAATATTAACGTCGCACTGTTCAGCTACACGAGGGCTTTTGGCGACGGACCACGTCTTTTTGAACCATAATCAAGTGACGTGGACGTATCGCTTGAGGAACACGTACCTTACTTTGGAGACCACTACACTGGGCCAATGAAGTCCTTGCAAGATGATACCACCGGAGTTTTCGTGACTTTTTTCTTGTATGACAAAAAACTATGTTAGTTTTTTTCAGAAAATTTTGTAAAAAGAAATTTCTTTCTTTTTTTTTAAATTTCAAAGTTCATCTTAAATTATTCGTATACTAAAATGTCTCAAATATAAAAAAAAATATTAGTTTATCAATTTCATTTTATCAGTGAAAGTTCCGTCTGTACCGAATTTTAACTTCACATTTCCCTTCAAGAAATTCTGAAAGGATATTAGATTAATGGTACTATATGGATGTTCTCAAACAAAGGAAGCATTGGTTGAACCTGGAAATAATTTCCAGAAAACAAAAAAGGACTATCTCTTGGTAAAAGAAGAGGGAAGAAGATCATTAAGATCGAGTAATACTATAAGATAGTTCCCAGAGAAAACGGATGCCCTCAATTTTCGAGTGAAACAAAGAGTTCCGCATTAAGTCAGCGGATGACTGTTTCTACATTCACACGACAAAATATATAAAAACTATTAGTCTATCAAATGGGGACCATTAAGCACCAGGATATAAAAAAGCTTTTCCCCTCCAGAATTTTGATTGACAACAGATTTTAAAACCTATTTAACTGTATATAATTAGGATTGAAATAATTTCTAAAGGAAAGAAATGTTTTAAGGAAATGGTAAAGGGGGAATATTTTAAAAATTATCTAAAATTAACATTAAATCTAAACAAATTTTCAGTAGTTTATTACAAATTATCATTAAATTATTGAATTCCCTTTGTATTGCAATAAATTAAAAATTTTCATTGAAGAGTCGTCAAATGTTAACAAGCACCAGGAAAAAAACTGAATTAAAATTTAATGTTTAGGATCTAGAAAATATATTTATGCACGTACTAATTCTAAATTAAGTATTATAAAAATAAATATCAGTTACTTTAGTTTTTTAAAAAGTGACATCTTTTAAAAAAGGGCTTAAAATGCTACTCATGGAAATATATAAATAAATAAATCAATAAAAATAAGTTTAAAAAAAATGAGAAAAAAAAAAATGAGCTCATGGAATAAAGCTCTAAGAAGTTGTTTTATGTCGTAAAAAAGGTTTAAAAATTTAAATAACGCTAAAGATACTCTTAATAAATGTTTGAAAGGAGATGTCAAACATTATTACTAAAAATTATATGTAATGAAAAAAAATTAAAAATTGCCAGGTTTCCAAAACTGATTTAATTTGATAAATAAACAAATTAAAAAGAATGAATGAAAGGAGCCAAACCTGATTTTATAACAGAGGGAAACCCGATTTTACTAAAATGCAACTTCAAAGAAATACGCACAACAATATACACCGTACTTTGCATCTAGCCTACTGAAGATAGAATATTTAATGTTTATCAAACTGTCCGAAAAAAATTATTATTTTTTCATATCATTATACTGCTGTTCATCAAGTAATTCTGTTTTGAGCAATTTTCTGATTCAAACAATTAACCCTTTTACGTTTTCAATAAACATTTATTCGGAAATAACATGCAGATGCACTTTGGACACTCCAGTGTATACGTAGGTTATATTCAACAGTAAAGTTAACATCAATATCTATTTCAGGCCTTGGCAACCAGTACAACGCTGTGTGGCACTCTACACTACAAATTTGTCAATTTTTGAGTGGATGGGGGAATTGATCATTTTGAAATGTAGCTTATTGGACAAACTTTTTTTCAGAATTAATGAAAGCCTCATCTAAGGAATTGCTAAAAAATCTGAAAGATAACTAACGACAAACTGACAGCTATTTTAAATTATTGGATACCATTTCTGGAGAGATTTAATTGTTTGAAGAAAAAAATTACATGTCCTCTGCTTTGATGCTGTTGGTTCTACATACTTTTGTGAACTAAGCTTTTCTCATGTGAAAAATCTTTCGAGTTCATAAAGAAGTTGTTTAATAACTGAACATTCAGAATCGTGCCAAATTGAAAGTCACGAATTCTACCCTTGATATTGCGATATGAAATAGAACGGAGTAGGGACAAAACGAAGTTCGCATCAAAATATTATTTTTTTATTTAACTATATTGAGGGGGAGTAATTATATTTTATATTGCTTCTTTCTTATTTTAATAAATAAGTTTAAAACATGCATAACGCATGTATAATTTTAATTTTGTACTTATACTGAAAAAATAGTTACATATTTTATGTCGCTTATTTTTATGTTAATAAATAGCTTTATAAATTATGCAAAATTAATATGCAATAAAACTCTCTTAATCTATATTCTTGACTTCTTTTCCCAAACTCCGCATGCAATATCGTGGGAATTGAATTAGTACAAATATTCTCTACAGTGTGTTACCCTGAATTCTATTGGTAGATTGGTTTGGCAAGCCACAGCTGCAAGAACGCCCGACGCTTCTATTTTTCTTCTTCGAAGGAAAGGGACTATACCTTATATTAAAACTATCACATGATTTCTTCTGATGTGTTGAAAATTAAATATTAAAAAATAATAAAAGTAAAAATTAAATATTAAAAAATA
>BMAV01022036.1:353271-366705 GCA_019973955.1 Trichonephila inaurata madagascariensis
TACAGAAGACCACTACACCAAAAGGGTGTAGAAACAAAAACAGACAAAAAAATTATATTTTGTCTGTCTGCTATTGTACTAAAAGTAAAAATTAAATTTTAATGAATAATAAAAAAGAAAATAAATCAAAAACCTAAATTTAATGTCTTAGTTTTTCTCAGTTAATAGTACAACTACTATTCTAATATCTTCCTGATGTTGCACGCGTCGGTGTTTAAAGTAGCTGTTTTAAGCAGCTCATTTTATGCTTAAAATGTGACTAAGCATATTATTTGTCAAAATGGGATGCAAGTAGTTTAGTAATGAGCTATTGTTTTATTTTAATGGTCTATTTGTTTTATATTAATGAATTATCTGTAAATTTCGTCATTTGTTTGAAAAACAATTCTTTGAAAAGGGAAAGAGAACGATCACGTGAATTGAGAAGAAATGGACTGATTTGTTTGTATAGCATTAGATTTATTCAGTAAAATTGTTTGTTTTGAAGCCAGAACTCAAAAATTAATTTATAATGAAGATAATCATAATAAACAGTTTTATCCCACAAAGTTGGGATTCAATGATATATATATAGCAAAAATAGCTATTATTTAACAGTAGGAAATTCATTACTGTTAATTAATAATACCTCCATATAAAAAAAAAATTAATCAAGTATACATTTTTCATTTTAGGATCATTAAAATCTTCGATCTCTCAACTATAATAACTGAATTTATATGCTAGTTCAATCTATTAAACTGCCTAAAATTATGATTAAAGCAATATGAGAATGTAAAAGAAAACAGGTGTTAAAGCAGAACAGAGCAGTTTTTGCCAATAGTTTGAAGAAACCTATTGTAACGCATTCATATAAAATATTGTTTTTCTTGAATTATTCTAGAAATTTCAGATTACCTTATACTCTTCTCTTTTTTCTCTTAAGATTTATTTTTGTTATAGGTTTATAATAAAAACTTTAAAACGAAGAATATTATCTTAAGCATTAAAGTACTATACTTATAGAAAAGACTATATTCTCTTTCAAACCTTGTTAGCATTAAATTGAAATCAAGGCTATTTTTTTTCGTCTTCTATTAAACTTTTAATTGTGATCCCCTAGGTTATCTCGGGAACGGCACAAGTACTCAAAATGTCATACTCGAGATAATCTCGAGCATGGCACTAATGCTCCAAAATATCAAGCCCGGGTATTATAACGGATAATTGTTTTAGATAATTTACTATGGGTGGTGTAGATCAGTAGTCTCCAACCCACAGGCCAGGGACCAGGGTCCATGGATCAAATGATATTGAGCTTCCCAAGGAACATTAAATTACTTCTATTTTATTTACTGTGGTGTATTTTTCTAGGACTTCTGCGATTTTCCCCATGGAAATCACTTTATAGTTCGTTAAATCCCTTTATATTTATTTTTTGGTGTAACTTATTTTGAAGGTAAATTTCAATATATACACACACACACACAATTAAATTGAAATTAGAAAATCAAAACAATCTAAAATATAAACAATTAACGTCCCACCTTCAGCGGGCCACGGTAAAATTATCAAAAGCTGATCTGTCCGCGGCGATAAAATGGTCGAGGAACACTGGTGTAGATAGAAGCGATCAGGAAATATTCTTTCATCCAACAATCCGAAACCACCAGAAAAAATATTATAAAAGAATATTTTAACATTTACTAGTCAAATTGCTCTAGAACTCATTTTTGCTCTGTAAAAATGAAGTTGGGAAATGTATTACATTTTTCGAATTTCCAATCTAAGTTGCAGCAGAGCTTTTACGTAAATGGGATGATGCAGCTTCGGGACAAAAGAACCCTCGAAGACCGCCTACAGTAGATAACTCTGGCCGTCTTAGTGAATGACATTTTATATCCCATATTCCACCTACTTCTGCTAAACGTGACCCTACAAAACAGTGCAAAGTTTGTTGTTCAAAAAAGGATGCAAGAGATAAGGAAGGAAACACGCGATTCTGGTGTAATGATTGTGGAGTTGGTCTGTTCTTGGAAAAGTATTCCCAGCTTCAATAAGGCATTCAAGGATTGAGGTATTTCTTCAGTTATCTTCTACTTCCTTCTGAAAATAAGCTTCCGATAAAGTAGTCTCAAATTTATGTTGTATGTCAAAATTATGTTACCACTCAAGTGGGGGAAATACCCCTGGATACGAAATGTAATGAATCATTTACATGATGGTATCAATCTTTTGACCATCACATTACAGTAAGCACGTAAAGTATGTTCTTTAAAATGGATAATGTTGCTTCTCGCGTAATCCGGTCCTTTAGATCAGAGGTCGCCAAAGTGGTGGTCCGTGAGAAAACTTCGCTGGTCCCCAGAAAAATGTGTGGAATGTAGTAAACATCATGTTATGTTGTGTTTTAAGATACATTGAAACATATAATTCAATTCATAACAATAAGTGAAAGGTTATAAAAAATGCTACTTCATAGAATAATGCCATTTCATAGAATAACGCAACGGTAAATAAGTTATACTGCTGTATCTGCATTATTACATGTGGATAATAGATCCGTTTGCAGCGAAAATTCAGGATAATAATTTAAGTATGCATCTAAAAGAAAGCCTCATCGACTTATCGTCCGACGAAACTCTCAAATTTAAAAATTTCATTCATCCTTATCAAGATCTCAGTTTAGGGGTTTTCCATAAAAAGTGAACACCCTTTTTTTTAAAGAACAGGCGATGAAAATTCTGATTCGATTCTCCACAACATATTTTGTAAAAAGGCCTTTTCATCTGTCACAGCCATCAAAACAAGGTACCGATTTCAGCTTGAAATAAATGTAGTTCTCCGTCTTGTAGTAACAACATTGGATTCAAATATCCATGATCTTATACTTCAAGTAAGCAGGAACATCCACACACTAGGAATGTATAATGCTAAGAGTTTGTTATACTTAAACCATTTTTAAATTGCTTTATTTTAACAGTTTTTGCTTATTCTGTTCCTTTTATAATGGTTTATTAATAAAGCTCTCATGTGATTTGGTTACAATTAAAAGTTTCATTTTACTAACTAGGTACATTTTGCGTGTTCTTAGATCACATTTTTTTTTTTATAAATAGGCTTAACATTTCAAATTCATATTAGTGGTCCGCGGGATTTAAATTATGAATTGACTGGTCCGTGAGGTCAAAAAGTTTGGCGACCGCTGCTTTAGATCACTGATGTCGCACAAACTTTCCTTAATATACCCCATAACAAGAAATCCCAAGTGAGTGAGTGAGTTTCTTACTTCTCCCTATGAAGTAACAAGAGGACCTCGTGGTTTTGAGCCTTGGTCAAGTGACAAGGACGACATCCGAACAGGCCCTGTCCAAACTACTACTCCATGCCGACTGAAGGACTTTGAGCTCGACATATTACAAGGTATCAAGAGTGTGTTATTTTGGAGCATAATGCACCATTTGGCTTGAAATACCTTTCACGTCGGTTTTGTAGAGGTCATTTATCGATAACATCTATCTGTAACGTCGTTCAATGGTGTATAGAATCATTGGTGGGGTATCAAAAAGGTTCGACCCAATTACCCCAGGACTTGAAGCATTCGCCTTTGGGGAAGTGCGTTCACGCTCCCAATTGACTGGAGTAGGACATAAGTAAAATTGAAGAGATTTATTGGTGCATGTTTAGTAAATAAATATTTACCTTATTTGATAACGCAACTTTGACTCACTGTATATTACATCACTTTAATTTTTGTCAAATTTTCCTATTGTAATGAAATCTTACAAGATTCGGAAAAGTATCTAACCTACATTTTGTCTTCCATCTCCTTCCTTTCTTAAATACCTATCGTAAACATATTCCGACTACAATACCAAAATTCCTGTGCACAAAAAAGTTTTCTGTGTATGTATTAAAACTTTTCCTTTAACACCAAACAACGTACTTACGTGGAAACTTCACTCAAGATTATATAAACTACGCATTCAGGAACGTATAAAGATTCCTCATCGACGAATTATAATCAATTTTAGCCATCGATGTCCAGTGATTTTTAAGTCATTCAGCTTTGTAAGAAATGATGGATTGTATACTTCATTTTTCATGATGTCCTGAAAGTGAAAAACGATGAAATTTGGACTTTTTATTGTATAGCGATAAGAAAGTGAAAATATATATTTTTCGCGTTGAACATTTCTTAGGTAATAGCTTTTAAAAGTTATCCACAGTTTTAGTGAATCAATGGAAAATATCTCTCATTTCTTTTGGAATGTTCATTAAAGAGTTGCAATAAAGATAGATGTTAAATAAGATTAACTATTCAAAGAACGAATTTATTAAATATTTTTCAGAAGACGTGTACAAAATATTTCTATTTATAATTAATTAAATATTCAATGTTGAATAATATGAAATATTCAGTTGCTTATGTTTAATAGATTTTTCAAAAACAACTCGGTTGAAATCATATTTGCATAATTTTAAATACACTTCAAAAGGCGTGACAAATCAAAACAATTTTCTTAAAAAAAATTCTCTTTGAAGTTCGCAAATGAAAACATTTTTATGGAAATTTTGCTTGAATTCCCTCGTGGTAGCACAAATATTTAGTTTTGGTTTAAAAAAAATTTACATTGTATGTTTTTTATATTTTAATGCATTAAAAGATTATTTCAGTATTATATTAAATTTTACAAAAGTGCTTAATTTAAAATTCTTCGAATAACATGTGTTTGAAATTAGAATGAATAATTTTTGCATTTCCACGAAGAATTGCTAGTGTATAATATACTGCTTTTATAAATGATTATTTCGTTAATATAAACGCTTCGTGAAATAAACAAATTTGAGAGAAAAATCTTTTAAACTGGAAATTTGAGAAATGCAGCGAAAATATAAGGTTTGAATTTTTATTACATGTAAAATGTATTTTCTCATAAAATTCTACTTTTTTTTGTACGTAAAATTACATATTAGCATCTTTTAGACATAGTCATGTGTACAGTTGGTGGTAGCGAGCTTTTTGTTGGTGTTGTCAGGTTGAAACGTAATGTCGCTGAAGATTTATCGGAAAAGCCATGTTTACATGGATGAAAACTTCCGGTATTAATCCCGTTTACATGACGAGCCTGGTTTGAAAAGGGGGTTGAATTTTCCTCCCCGCTTTGGAGCAGAGCCAATGGAGTAAAAAGCGAGTTCGTTTTCAAATGTTCCCATGATGCATGCCACCGAAATTCATTTGTTCCAAGCAGATGTGTAGAATGGATGAATTTCAAAAACAGATATTAAAAGGGAAGGGAAAGTAAAAAATAAATTTAAAAAGGAATGTGGAAAAAAATGGAGAGATTTTACTTATTTATATTATTTGGCAATAAACAATGAGTTGAAAATATTCTTAATAATACTTAAAAGTATTCCAATGGATGAAAAATTTACACTCACATTAAACAGTAAGACTGAAATAACCATTTTTAACTTCATAATAAATAAATCAAGCATTTAAATTTTATTATCAAAAGTTTTATGCCTGCAGGTCTTTGTATAGAATCAAAGTAGTAAACATAAATGCAGAATAAATGTAATGATTTTATTTATTTTTTGACAATATCTGATATAAGCTGAAAATATTTATAACTTTACATAAAAATACTCTAATGCAGTGCTCCGTAACCTTTTTATCGCTGCGGACCGACCAACATTTGATAATTTTATAGCGGCTCCCTGAGGGTGGGACACTTTGATTGTTTATATTTTAGATTGTTTTGATTTAATCATTTTAAATTAGTTACATTTAAATATGCCTTCAGAATAAAATATAGTTACACCAAAAATGAATAAAAGTGATTTAACATGGAATATAAAGTGATTTCCGTGGAAAGTTGCGCAAATCCGAGAGAAAGGCACCACTTTAAATAAAATGGCAATAGTTCTAATAATTCTATAATGTTCTTTAGGCAGCCCGGCACCATTTGATAGACGGACCGCTACCGGTCCGCGGACCGGGGGTTGTGGATCTCTCTCTCTCTCACTGCTCTAATGGATAAAATCTTCAGTGTTACTGTATAATTAGTTTGTGAGTAAGTTTAAATTATAATTTTTATCTTTGTGATAAATAAATTATAAATTTAAAATTTTACTGTCATAAGTTTTACATCTACAACTTTTTGCGTAACCAAAGTAAGAAACTAGAATGCGAAGTAAATTGAGAAATTCATTTTTTTTTTTGACAATATCTAATAAGTTCAAAATACGTTTTATAATAAAAACTTAACTCAGAGACACAACATCCCATGAAGGCCAAGGTCTACTGCGCTCAACTCAGTATATGCGACCGTGGGCCTTGGGGTGCATGAGCAGATGTTCCGGCCAGGTGGTCAGTCGGACGCGAAACCCCCAGTGTTAAGTTCTCAAGCAAGTTTGGTACTCCTTTTCGACCCACTGAAGGAATGAAAGGCTGAGTCAACCTTGCCTAGCCCGGGGTTTGAACCTCGGATCTGCGGTGTGGAAGCACGATGCACACCAACCACTCAACCAGGCACTTTGTATTAAAAAAACCTTGTATAAAAGAGTTTCCTCTAAGATTTACACACAAACAAATAAAAATAACAACAATGGAGGAACAATGAATTTACCATTTTTAGCGTCATAATAAATAAATTATTATAAATAAACCAAATTATTGTAATTTTATCATCAAATATTTTACATCTCTATATTTCTTAGCTCAATAGAAAGAAGTACATATTTATGAGTTCGGATGTAGATTATTAATTTTGCCATTGCATAAAATAAAACAAAGATATATGTGAAGCAACGTAGCTTCAATATAGCAAAGATTCTGGACAATCATCGAAATTAACATTCTGGTTGTGTTTTCATGGTTACACTGTATAGACATGTGAATCTATCAACCAATCACCAGATTCTTATGTAAACGGGTCGAAAAAAAAGTACCGATAAAAAGCTGGTTTTTCTCCCCAATATACCTGCTATTTGCGGGTTTGTATGTAAACGGGACCATAGAGCAATTGATGCATGTGAAACGGTTTTCCCGTACATCGTACACGCTACTGAAAGTTAGCCGCAATCGGTCTGCATGTACGCTCTGTAGAGGCACACTGACATTTTCTTTATTTCTTTGATTTGCGCGTATTTTTAACTCTTATGGTGATATTATTTAGTGATAGTGTTTGGAAAAGGTGATGCAGTGTGACTATGGCACTAAAATTCTTTTCATCTGGCATTTTTTTTGTGGTTAAGACATGAATTTTCCTTGGAAGAAGGCAGGAATTTAAATCCATAAAATTTGCGTTCTGCTGGATGCAATGCTTTTGCATTCAGACCGGCGATTTTTGAAATTACGTATAACTCAATCTACAAAAACATTTTTTTCTACGAAATGATGAATTAAATTTGGATACAGATTCAGAAATGTCTGCTAATTATTTGGATTATTTTATTGAGAACTTTGAATTTCAACACACACCCAGAAAAGAATAGTGGACTGTGTTGGAGGGGCAAGACGTATCCTTTCAGAGTTGAGAATGGATTCCGAGAAGTAGAGAATGTGAGATGTTGACCACAGAAAAGTCACCTACGTGCTATTATAGCAATTAGTGACAGGTATTTCCTGTTAATAGCTCATCGATATAAAACAGACTGCGCCACTCAGGTGTAAGCGCAGTAGCTTATGACAACAGGACAGAGAATGTCAAGTTAAACAATCCGAAATAGTTTTCCTTAGGGTAGTTGATCTCTCCGCATGGAGAGGGAATGCATACCATTTCTGGGTGTGCATTTCATTAACATCAAGACATCGTCCGGCCCTAAGAAAGTAGACTTCTAAACATCGGTAATAGTTGCAACGTATTGGAGTGTGTTACTGTTAATGTTGTGTTGCTGCTCCGATTCAATCTGGAGTTTCACACTCGACGTATTATAATATGGAGGGAACCCTTTCGAGGAGGGACTCAAAAGGGTTTCACGTTTGTTCACAAAAAATCACGAGACAGGTGAGGTAGATTGATGGTATAAACTGGAATTAGTACAAGAGGAAGTATAGACCCGTATATTAGTAGAAATGGTAATTTGACGACCCAATTGATTGATTGATTGATTATTAACGTCGCACTGTTTAGCTACACGAGGGCTTTTGGCGACGGACCACGTCATTTTGAACCATGGTCAAGTGACGTGGACGACACCTGAGCTGGCACCCCCCTCTCCTAACTACCACACCACACCAACGGGAGGACGTTTCAGCTCTCGACAGATTTAACGCGCATCGCTGCCCTACACGGCGGGTCTTTAGTGGCACTGGGCTCGAACTCGTGACAAGGCAAGCCACGGTCTTGACGACCCAAAGGTATACGGATTATATACTGATACCGCATATCGTACCTTACCCTGGAGCCATTAGCGACTTCTTTCCTTTAAACATGATAATGTCAGACTTCGTTCAGCTCGAATTGGGGAGAAGCCGAAACAATGCTGTGTGTATGGGTAATCCAATAAGTTATCTTGAATTAAATTCGATAGAGCTTGGTTTGAATACACTCGGACAGCATATTGGAGCAAGACCAATGCCTTTGTTGACTTCTTAAAGAGTGGAACAGTGTTTCCCAAAGTCTTATTGATAATCCCATCCCATCCATGGAAAACAAGTGAACGATAGTCTTAGCTGTACGAGACCATATATCATATAGAACATAACAAATCCTATCCAAACAAATATTTTTGATCATTACATGTGACCAAATTATGACCCTGTACCAACTTTTTTCATGTTCTATCCACGTTTCAAAGAATTAAAACCCCATACAAATTTTTTGGTGTCTTCCTTTCTGTATTGCATTTTAACACATGTATACACGTTTTATTTTATGTCGCATAGTTTTCTTCACTTCTTTGCTTGCTCTTCTAATTTATTTTAGCACAATGTACATAATTTCTTTCGGATGTTATATTTTAAATAATTGATGAAAAACTCGTGGTATGAAGTTGTTGCTTACATTTTTGTTTGTTTGTTTTAAAAATATAATTAAGGAGGGTTTTTTTTAAAAAAATTCAAAAGATATTGGATGGATTAGTTAAAAAGGACTTCTATTTTAGATTCTTAAAGCTGATTCCATCCAAATATTCATCAGTACTAATAAATTGTCGTTTTATCCATTCATTTTATTTTATTCGTTAGGGCCCAGAATAAGAAGTATTTTTAATGCATTTTTCACGTACAGTAGGAGCGATGAAATTTTAATCTTAAGAAAAAACATCTTTAAATATTCGTATTGAAAGGTTATTATAACAAATGTAAGACAATTTCTAAGCATTTGAAAATAATATAAAATTGCCCACAAAATTCATCTGTTAGTGCTATAAAAATACTAAAATGCCCCGATTAAGTTGGATTCCCACAAATTACAATAAAAGATATAATTTCTAAAGAATCCTATTAGACAAAACTGAAAGAAAAAAAATTCAAATTTCTTTCTCCACTGCAACTGCCAACCGAAGCATTTCAACGGAGACGACGTAAATCATTGTTTGAAATTCAATCGGAGGGAAATGTCAGACAAAATCTATTAACAAAACCCTTGAGATTATTGAAATCTAACTTTCTCAACATTAAAGTCCTCCGCTTTTGTCAAATTGTCTCGAGTGATTATTAGCACTCTGTTGAATCTTTTATGTAGTCCCCAACAAGAGGTTTTCTTTTTCTTTTTTTTTTATTTGGACGTGGGCGGCTTTTCTCTTCCCCTATTTGCTAGAGAGTCTTTAATAATCCGGTAAGAGGAGGAGACGGCAAGGAATCTGAGAGGTTGTCTGAAAAGTACATAAAAACTGGTCCGAATATGCGGGCGAGTATTACGAGAGAAAAAAAAGAGATAATCAGGGAAAAAAAGATTATAACATGAGCTTTCTAGGAAGGAAGATTAGTCTTAAGTGATGAGTGGTATTTGGGGTTAATCTGTGCATTCAAAAATATAATAGTATACTTCAGATTAGTTGGGGTAGAGCTTAGCTTTTTATAAATTAAACTGATATTTTTGGATATTTTGTAGACTATATGTATAAATCAATTTACAATATTTGTTTTAGATTTTTTTTTATCCATCCTAAATTAGATTTATTTTTAGAAACGATTCATACAGTATCATGCTTGCCCACTTATTGTTTATATTAATATTTTACTTTATTTAACTGGAGGATAAAGTATATATATATATATATATATATAGTCTTATTCTCTACAAACAAGAGATAACATCCAACAATCGCATTTGAAAAACACATAGACAATAAGAAAATCACACAATGAAGGACATATGAGCAACCGTGATTAAAAATTATAAAATGGATGCTGTAGTATTATAAACATTGCTGACTTAGGACACAGCTAATATATAAAATAATTTATATAAAAGTGGGGTTGAACATGTTTTTTGGCCAGCCAACCTTCCCCTTTTATGTAAATAATACTGAGCAAAAACCTATTGAAAGTAATGGATAGGAATATCTAAATCCATTACAAGATAGAGGTAACTTACCTAAACATTGTACTTAAAAATGCAGAGCCAGCGCTAAAATTGAGTGCAATAAATAAGTTATTGCCAGATTCTGGACCCTAATGCAGATTTAAATCATGTGCATGGCTAAAATGTAGCACTTAACAAAAGTAAAAAAGAATGGAAATAAAAATTAATAAGAGTTACAAATTATAGCATAACTATAGTAACACTAGAGTAAATATGAATAAAATAATAATAAGTAATTTAATCACGCTGACAATCAAAGATATGGTCGCCATAGAACGACCATATCACAATATTGAAATTAAATTCTTCTCTTTTATCATAAATATTAGGAACTATTACATTATCATTTAATTTGACATGTATGTCAAGAAAATTTGCTTCATTGTTGTTATTATTTGTCTGTATTAAATTAAAACAGTGTGGATAAAAATTAATGTTAGGTATAAAATTGGCTTGTTTGCCAAAAATGATTATGTCATCTATATAACGATAAATATAATATTTAGAATTATTAATGTAACTACTTTCAAAATAATGTAAGTATAAATTGGCAAGACAGTTGCTCGCAGGGCCACATTGTGGCAAACCTTTAATCTGCAGATAATAGTTACCCTTATGATATATATAGTTCTCTTTAAGTACAAACCTAAGTAATGAATCAAATCTATCATAATTAACATTATTAAATAAATTACCTTAACGTAAATTTACAAGTATATTAATCAAATCATCAATATTAATAGAGTTAAAAAGATCTTTAAAATCTAAACAATGGACTGAATAATTTTTTTTTTTATCTTTCATTTGTTCAATAAGTGATTTACTATTTTTAAGAATGGCTGTGGATTTAAGATTATTTATTGTATCATGAAATATTTTATGGAGAATTTTGCCTGTTTTGCTGATATATGTATTAAATCCATTTGTAACTGTCCTAAATTTGACTGGGTCTTTATGAAATTTGGGAGTAAGAAATATATGTGGAAATTTAAAATTATTATTAATTTGAATTCTTAATTGTTTATGAAAAGCCAAAATTCGATTATTTATTTCTCTCTCAGAAACAGATGACTTAATAAAAGCTACATTATTATCAAAATAATTGTTGATCATTAAATTATAATAGTATTTACATATGGAGGAAAAATTTTCCGGCACTTTATCAACATAAACTATAATAAATTTATTTTGCAATTTTTTAATCTGATTTTTAATATTATTAAAAAAGATTTTATTATCTGTACCAAAGTTATATTTATTAAGCTGCTGTGTAATATTACCTTTGAATTCTGTGAATGCCTCTATAGGCATACTATATTTAATAGCTATTTTGTATATAAATAGCTCAATATCATTATATAGCTAATTTTTTATAATTTTATTATTATTCGAAATCATTAATCTAAAACCAGTACCTTTATTCATTATGTTCCTAAGATTATTGTCTTTTACAATATTGAGGTCACCAGTAACAACATGCTTGTGATGTTTATCTATGAATTCTTTAAATTCATTACATTTACATATTAAGTTATCTTGCTTTATAGGCACATTATAGTTAAAAATTGATCTACCTATTTTTTTATTGTATTTAATAGCTTTTTTAATAGTAATATTTTGTATTGGAAAAGTTGACATGTGTTTTTTTAAAAATGTCAGAAAAATTAATATTATCATATGATTTATTCATATATAAAAGTGTACTATATTCTATTTGATAATTCTTATTTACATTAACAATTATGTTATGTTTATGTTTCAAAAATTTGTGAATGTCCTTAATAATATGCAAAGCATGGCGATCTTTAATTTTATGTGAAATTAGTACATCTTCTGTAATACATAATTCTGTCTTACTGAGTCCAAACATAAAAGATTTAATGTGTTTTATGTTAAAATTGTTATCAAAGCTATTGCAAACATCTATAATACTATATATATATATAAATTACTTTAAAAATAATTCAATAATTCATCAACTTTGAAGTTTATTATTTTCTGTGTCTTCATACAATTACGTTGAATACGTAAGGTATGTGTGTGTTGTACTGCATCTAATATATTCAAGTGCACACGTTCTCATGAAAAGTTTAAATATTTTAAGTTAAAAATTACTGCCTCAAAGTATTCTACTTTTTGATGGCTCATTAAATCAAAAGAAATAAGTCTGTTTTTTTTTAATGCATGAGCAGTTCAGGTATTACTACGGGAAGAATTTTCACAAATGTGCATTAGATTCATAGAGTCGTATTGTATTGAATTTATCTATCTATATATTAATGAGAAATTTCCTCTAATAGAAATTTTCCTATGAAAATTAGCAATCCAAATGAGTCTGAATTCTTTGATGTTTTAGTAAATCCCAAGAAGAAACTGTGTAAAAAAAAGTGTTCCCATTTAAATAGTTTTTAGAGTTTTAATTTGAAGAATAACATTTCCCATGCAAAGTAATTAGTCTCTTACAGGTTGTTTACTTTATCAAAGTTTATTCACTTTTGTTCCAAATCAGAGATAAAGAAACTTTTCATTGATGGAGGGTTACAGTGAATGATGGATAGAGTTATTATAAAGTTTAAAATAGTAGAAAATATATTAGTCTTATGTAAAACTAATTTAAGATTTAGTGGCATCATAATGAAAATTTTAAATGCAGTATAAAAGTTGAAGTTAACTTTAAATATCAGGAAAAAGTTTAGACCCTATAACGCAGGAAATATTAAGTTTGAGCCATTTCATTATATATACTTTAACACTAGATTGCCCAAGGAAGTCATTTCGATTGTTTCCTAATTTCAATTAAAAAAACATTTATATGTATGACACAATTTCTTAGAATTTTTAGAATATATTTTTTTCCAAGGGAAGTAATTTTTTTTATTGTTAATATTTACTAATAATTTGTTATATGACTGTAAATAAT
>BMAV01022036.1:371705-397515 GCA_019973955.1 Trichonephila inaurata madagascariensis
ACACACACACACACACACACACATTTATGAGTTACTAATAGTGTAACCACATCATATGTATCCTATATTTAAAAAAGTCGCCCCCGTGGTTAGGGGGGGGGTTGAGGTTGCGGCCGGCGTAGGAGGGATGCGGGCCTTTTTAATGCAAAAAATAAGATCAAAACTTACGGGTGCGAGTTATATGTGTCGAATATAAAAAAGACACATTAAAAAAATAAAGGAAAATATTAGCATATTACATATTAAAATTTGGTTTCTATTTATACCTATAAATGCTCATTATATTTAAAAGAAATGACATGCCTTATGAACTTTATATATATAAAAACTTTCATAATCCGTATACACGATGTATATTGATCGAAATATATGATGATTACTTGCATGTCTCACTCTTTTCGTTATTTTAGTCCTGAATTTAAAATAATTTATTATAAGAGAAACAGGAACTTCGGAATTTGAAATGCTACGTAAAATATCGATTGAATTCTTTTTCTTGTCACTCGCATGTGCGATTTCTTCTTTTAAAGAATTCTAAAGATATTTTTGAACTAAGAATATCTGATGTTTTTTCATTTTACCAAAATAATTTAGTTGTTCTCAATACATAATACAATGTCTGATGCATATTGAAAAGTAATAGAAATAACATTTAACTAACAATTTTCTTGAAACTAAAGATCTGAACAAATATGAATTGAGTGAAGCGGTTACAGCTTATGAATGTCACATTCTCAAGGAATAATGACAGTTAAATATTGTATAAAATTAAGTAACGGAAACTTTTAAAGATTTTCAATCATTTAAGAAACTCTTTTCTTCAGTTTTCTGGTTGACATTACCAAACAACAAGTTTGGTAATGTTTGAATTTGAATTTCTTGAGTACCATCTAGATGCGTTGGACGTCAACTAACCGTAGTATATTATATGTTCTAAAAAATCATTCGAAGCTTGTTTTTCTCAAGAGTAATGATGAAATATGTACAGTGATGTAATAATAATACGCAAAATAATTACCTTTCCTTAACCAACATATATTATCCTTTCCTTAACAACAATTTATACTTTTTCCTGAATTAAATATTTCGTAATTACGTCCATTAAACATATGCGAGTCACGGTTAAATTTTTTGTATTCGGGATTTTGAGCAACAAGTAGCACAAGTTTTCCTTGTGTATATTTTATCTCACTTATAAATGTTATTTGGATTAAATTAATACATATTACAAAATTATGCTATTCCACGCATTCATTAACTTGACTCATTTTATAGGAAAATTAATTTTTCAAACAAAATAACATAATTGTCCTTCCGTTCCTGAATCGATATTATGATTAAGAAATGTTGATAAAAGGAAATATTTTTAGAAAACTGTTACAACAAAATATTTCCGAAATTGTTTGCATAAATACACTAAGAGAGGAAGCGAATCAATTTTCTAATTAAATATACAATGTGACGTTTTCAGATATTGTTTTGAGGAGGAGCTGATGTGCGTTGAGTGTGAATTGTACTTCTTATAGTAAAATCATCATTAAAACTATTGTTATAACTCTAACACGGATTTCATTCAGAATTACTTTGGATCTAGATTTAGGGGATTTTCTTGCTTTCAAATCAATTAAGTTGAAACTTGCATTTTTTTCATTTTTTTTTATATTCTATTAAATCTATTATATTATTCAGCTGAAACCCGAGCCTTACTTTAGACACATTTCTGAAGCTGAAAGCTTGTGAATTATTTATTCACATAAAAAAAAAAGAACTATTTTAAATCTTAATCCATTTCATGAATATTTGACTTCTGTAGAGCTCTAGAACTATTAAAGTTACTGAAAAATAAAGCTGACCTCATACACTCAGGTGCATGCTACAAAAACCAAACCCTTTACTTATAATGCGTATACAAAAACATGCAATATATATACACATAGTATATAAAATATAAAATATGTATGGATACAAATTGTAAACAATTTTTAGGTAAGTTACCTCTATCTTGTAATGGATTTAGATATTCCTATCCATTATTTCCTATTGGTTTTTGCTCAGTGTTATTTACAAAAAAGGGGGAAGGTTGGCTGGCCAAAAAACATGTTCAACCCCACTTTTATATAAATTATTTTTTATATAATAGCTGTTCTAAGTAATGTTCATAACACTGCAGCATCCATTTTATATTTATAATATCGATTACTCTTTTGTTCTTCATTGTGTGATTTTCCTGCTGTATGTGTTTGTCGAATGTTATGGTTTGGATGTTATCTCTTGTTTGTAGAGAATTGGCCTATATATATATATATATATATATATATATATATATATATATATAAGATCCTCACATGTCTTAAGACTCGTAATTTTGAATGTTTTGCATGGGTATGCTAATTTCTGAATTAAGAATCTGCAGATAATACGTAATTAAGTATTATAATTTTTGACGTTAGTGACTAAACTTTCAAGGTTTAAAAAACATTTGAACCAGCATTTCGGTATTAACACTAAGTTTGCATGAAACACAATAGCAGTAATAAATTCACATAATTTTTTTGAGGAAAAAGAATGATCCTTCAATCAGTACAAAGACTCGTTTAAATAAAAGAAATTTCCTGAGAACAAATGAAAAGTACCATACGGTGCAAGGAAAAATGAAGTTTTGACGCTGAAAGAGATGTACCAACTCCAACCAATTCATCAGACTCTTTGAAACGTACTAAATGACTTACAACAACAGCAAACCGTTAACCGAATTGGCCTTTGAAAATTCATCACTTTTCACTCTTTTTTCACGTCTTACATTGAAGGATATCGGGAATTCTCATAAATCCAGCCAATCGCAACTGTTTCCGTGGCGAGTTTGAAATATGGTGTATCAAGTTCTATCATGTGTGATGTCTTTCTTTCTTTTTTCAGTTGGAGGCTCGGCAGGGTTTACTTTCCTCAATTTCAGAATAAAAAATTGCAAAGAGTTGAAAATATATATTTTTTTACATTTTTAATTTTTGTATTCTTATCCAAAGTGTTTTGAGTAACAGATATATATATACTTACTATCAGCATATCTTGAATGCCGACGATATGTTATTTTTTAAATGACGTTTCCGAGGAATTTTAATCAACTTATACGTGTGTGTGTGGAAGGTGGTTTTTATTTTAGAGAAATGTATATTTATTAAATTATTTTTTGGTTATGTATAAAGGATATCTATGCTATATTTTCTTAAATTAAGTAATATATATATATTGAGAATTAGAAAACATGCTACGATTTGGAAGCTTCGCAACAAATTTAAATTGAACATATCATTTTCACTTAAGGTCAGTTAACAGCATTTGTATAGTGGCTAAATATTTTTTGAAAAATACTTTTAGTGTTTTTTTAAAATTCATTTTGCATTCAATAAATATGAGGGTCCATTAAAATGATTTCTTCATACCAATCGTCTGCGTTCGAGAACATTTTCTTCATTCATTATTACACTATTAGAAATAATAATATAATGTAAAGAATATTATTAATAATTTTTGAAGCTAATTACATGTAGAAGTGTGTACTTGTTTTTTAAAATGTTTTTTAGGTATCTTTGGTATATTGTATTTTTTTTCAATCATTGGGTTGTAGCTATCCGAACCTATTTAATTATGCAGCTTTGATATTTACGATTCAAAAAATACTTAAATAGTGACACTAATTAAAAAGGTTTTGAACCCTCGCCACATTCGCAGATAATTAAACATTTTAATTTAATACTTTTGACCTTTTTTGTTGTTGATTAATGTTGCACTAAGTTTGGGTTTTGGTAACGAGTTGAGAATTTATAAAGAAATTTATAGTGCAAAAAATTTATAGTAAGGCTCATATAAATAAGATAAGAATATATATATATATATATATATTTTGAAGATTTTTAATGGAGAAATATATAACTTATATTTGAATTAAATGAGGGGAAGAATTTCAAGACTACTCCGTCAAAGGTGAATTGACTATTGAAAATTACTTAACGATACGATTTTGAATAACTATTGAAAAACATTGAGAATAAAAGAGACCGGTAACTGTTTTTTTTATTTTAAAAGATATCACACTAAAGGAATCTTTATTTCGAGATTTTTGTATGAACTCGTCTATGTATGACATTTTAAAACAGAATCCCGTTAAGAAGAAATGGTAATATAATATAAATAGTTTTTTTAAAAATAATAAATATATAATACAAAGGCTTTAAAAGAAACTTGGTTTTCCTTAAATCAATTGATGTTTTTAATAGCATGGAAAACTAAAAATTTAGTTTCTGAAATATTTCAATACATTGACGCTGAATTTTTATTATGAAATAAGAGTTTATAGGTAAAGTATATAATCCAGTAAAAAAAAGTCTTCAAAGTTTATAGTGTGTTTTTTTAACCAAGTGCAATTGTACAACCTATTTATAACCCCAATTTTTTTTAAAAATTGTGTTTTTTTGTAATGTTCCGTAATATGTAGCACAGTGTCTGATGTGTAATAAATGGTGTCCCAGTTGTGTGGTAACCGCTAGTATTATTTCACTAATCTACTTCATTACAAAAGTATTAAAGCAGCAACTGAGTCCAAGTGATGTCATAAAATATGTCTCATTCATTGGATGAAATATCGCTTTCCGAAACACAAACTCAAAAAACACTTGAGAAATGCCTCAAGCATCATTTTTATCCTTTACGTACTGTTTAAAATATGTGTGTGCGAGGAATAATTAACTCAGTAAAGAAAGAAATTAATTCCTTTACATGAGAAAAACGTGTTTGTGTGTGTGTGCTTTTCACCAAAGCAATATCTAGGCCATGCTTTTGCATGCATATACATGTGTGTGCATTATCTTTTTAGACTCACAAAACAAGAAATTTATACGTTTAAATATTTTTTAAATTATCGTATAATTATTTATAATTATTAATAATTTTTTATTATTACATTTAAATTTGAAGCACATCCCAATTTTAACGTGTTTTACTCACATAAACATTGTTTATCGTGTAATTATATACTTTTGGAACTTTATACAGATGTATTTTACTTTTTAAGTGAAATGAGCCTTAGTTGAAAGATATAGGTTAAGAAAAAGTTGCCTGTAAGTTAATTTTATACAAAATATATATTTGAACTCGTTTTAAGTGTATTCAAATTGAAAATGTATGCATTTATTTAAGTAAAAACTTTTTAGTGAGTTTTGTGGCATATTTTTTAAACTAATTTTTGTGAGTTGTAATCAAAGTGCAAAATTGAGCAAGAGTTTGAAAAATGTATCACGAATACGGATATGTGTTAAACATTGTATAACTGAAAGAAAACTTTATTTTGGAAATTAGTTTGAGAATGGCCGTGTTAAAAAAGATTATTTTTAAAAATAAAAATATAAATTACATACAAAGTGCAACGAGGGATTGAAAAGTTACAGAAATGTTGCAGTATTAAATATTTGCAAAAATAAATAAATAAATAAAATAAGGTAAAAAGAAACACTTATTGTTGTTAGAAGTATTCGCCTGATACATGTATTGTACTTATGACAAATCTTGTGAAAATATTCCAAAAAGGTATTCCTTCAGTACTGATTTAAATTCCCTGGTAACACACACACAATTGCTTGAATAGCTGAAATGACATCAAATCTGTGTTAAATTTCCGCCTTTGGAAGAGTTAATCAGGAGAGTACACTAAGAGGAACAACACTAACTCGGTGCTGCAAGAGGAATCGTTTCACAGATGGAGCAATGTGAGACTGTACATTATCATGTAGAAGAAATCACTTGTACGATTACTTGTAGCAGAGAATTGTAGCCACACATGGCAAATATAAGCCAAGAGAAACTTAAGAATTTGTCAATAAAAATATCCAATGATTGTTTGGTCTTCCGATACGAGTTTTGCCGATATTTCGGACATCCAAGCTTGTGTTACAATGTTTGGGGGAACTTGAGTTAGTATTGAAGGAGAGCTTTAGTAAAAGGTTCCAGCATTTATTTATATGAACGTTGTCAGAAGTTCATTGAATTGCAAACAGAGAGTACCTCGAAGGAAAATGAGATATTTGCTTAAAAATGTTTAATACTGCCACGATTTAATTTTGTGACCGTTCACCCTAATTACCAGTCATATCTTGCATAGTAAAATTGATGTTGTACACTCAGAAAGTCCATTTTCTTTTCAAATAAATTGCATATTTTCAGAGTTCTTAAGAAGCCAGGCTCACTCTAGGTGAATCCGAAACTAAAATAGAGTGTTTTTATTCAACTATATATAATTTATTCACAAAACTTTCTCAGCTTGGAGATAAAGCAAAATAAACCTTACTTTCAGTGTAAGCAAAATTGTTTAACAAAAGAACAGAGGTTGAGTACAAGTTAAAGATTTAGGCGAATAAGGAATAAATGTGGTTGGGAAAATTATCCTAATTCTAAATTAGTTTGTGCCCAAGTTAAATCCACAAACTAATGATAATTTATTTAATACAAAATGTTTTTCAAAACATCAACCTCTCCTCTGAGTTGCACCTAAATACATCGTTATATTCTGTATACTTAGAAAATGAAGTTTACTTCACCCCTTTGCTCATTTGTGTAATCAGTTTTAGACATAAATTAACTCACGAACATAAGATTATAATAAAATAGAGCAAATACAAACAAGAATCCCTCTCACACATCTTAAACTACGACTTCTGTACCTGCTTATCATATAAACGTCTTGTTGCTTCCAAGAGTGTGACGTTATATATCATTCAAGTAAATGTCAGTGGTCATGATAGTCAAACGATCATGGTCCCATAGTAGTCCCGATTCTACTCAAATACATCCTGCCTTATAAAGAAGATGTTGCATATTAAGTTGAATTACGGCTCCTTGTCTTCATAGGTAACGGTTTGGGTATCGTCCGTGTCACATGATTGTAGGGCAGAATCGTTTAGTCTGTCCTTATTAGCCCTCGTTATATTATAGAGTAGGAGCTCGTAACCCCTTGACATATTATGACGTCTGGGAGACGTCAGTCATTTTATCGGCCATTGTAGACATTGATGTCTCCTGTCATGTGTCATGACCTGTCTTCTCTGTAGCTATTTGTGCCGAGAATCCTGTGTCTATTCTGTTTTGTTTCGAATGCTCAAGGCTCTGCCAAACACTCATCGGTACCGTAAATCCGCAATCCCAGTCATGGGTTTAACTAGAGTACATGTACTTCTAGGGGTGCAAGGAAGAATTTCTGGTGGTGCAAAAATAAAAAATTTAAAAATGAATCGATTGAAAATTCACTAATCAAGGATATTGTTACAAATTTTGTGTAAATAGTGTAAATAATTTGTATATTTGAGTGTTTAATGCATTTATATTACTCTATGTTATGTTTATTGCATGTTAAAATTGTACCATTCACAAGCAATGCTGCCCCTTACGTTATAATGGCGATTCAATGAAAACTTAGCGAAATCTTGGCGGTAAAGCCAAGTTGGCATCATTTTTGGTGACCAAGTTGGTGACCATTTTGGTGTCATTGGCGACCATGTTGGCGAGTTCGGAACCCTCTGGAATCTTCTAGAAAGTAGTGGATCTCTCCACTAATGTCACGAGCGGCTACATTTCTGGAAGTTTCTGTCGCGCCTATAAATAAGATGCTCGTCGGGACGGTGATGAGTACTGATTAAACCAACGAGTAGTGAAGATTGTTTTGACTAGCGATTAGCTCGGCTGTGCTTGTGAATAATCTTTACTTACGTGTATTTTTAAACACTGATTATTGTGTTTGATTGCTGTTGAAGGTGTGAAGACCTTCGGATATTTAATCTGTGAATATTGCTGCTGAATCCTGTGTTTAAAGGATTGGATTTTTAATAATAAATTCGCATCGCTCTTAAAGAACTGTTTATTTTCTTTGTGACTGTTTTGCATAAAATCCTCGAACCCTCGGATCTACGTATATAACAATATTTTCTTAAAATACACAGTGTTATAGTATACAAAAGATGTCGTAATGCGGCATGGAAAAAGCTAAGAGCTCTAGAACGACGTTGGTCTGACTCAATCAATTAAAGAAATGCTGATTGGCAAACATCTAAATAGATAATAATAAATTGGATGGCATGTCACTGCATCTTTCTTTTTCTTTTGAAATTGATCTACATACCATTAAAGATATTTTGCCTTTTACTACAAGAAGTCAGAAAAAAAGGTATATTTTTTATAGTTACAAATATTCCAGTAAGGACGTCATTGAGTCGAGATCTTCATAATCCCATTTTCATCTCGAACCTTTTTATTAATTTACCCACGTGCTTAGGGAATTAAAAATAAACCATGCTTTTTAAGTCTCACCACTTTTTTGCCACTAAAATTTCAATTATTAGTCCAAGTACCCGTATTGCATGTACGATTGACTTAATTGAACAGTTTCCATGCAACAGTTTTAAGCATTAATTCATTTTAAATTACTGGTTTTAAAAGTGTTTCATTATTTGAATGGCTATGGTTATGAGCTCGTGGCTGACGTTTAGTTTGTCGAGTTGTTTGGATTGAATCTCGATGTTCATTAATATCCATCTTCTAGAGGGCACGTTAATCTATTGAGGCTCTAATTCCTCAACGTTGCCATGGTGGGGCAGTTTAAAAAGTAGAGCTGAGGTGTCGTCCTTTTCACTTGACCGATTTCAAAATTATAATGGTCAGTAACTCTCGTGTTTTACAGTGTGGCATAATCCTCTTAATTTGTTTTGGAAGATATTGCTCAAAATTTCCAGGTTTTTCATTGACGAATTTTAAGGTTTATTATGAATATGGATTATTTAATTATGAATACATATTATTTATGAATATTGTATTATATATAATAGATTATGTTTATAGATTATATCTATGAATATAGATACTGACAAAATATGCGAGTATTCTCGGACTTTTAAATTAAGGGGTTAAAAAAAATGCCGTCAAAAGGAAATTTGGAACAGGAGGAGGAAGGAGACAATCTTGTGTGTGTGTGTGTGATCCATTTTAAGTGTATTGATATTTATAATTAGTTATAAATTATATATATATATATATATAGTTATTTAAATTTCAGTTGAAAATTTCAATAACCTTATTTTAATCATAAAATGTTTATCATTTTCCTCTAGAAAGCTTTAAAAAAGATTCTTTTTACTTAATAAAGAAATTTCCTTTTTTCATCACTCGATTGTGAAATTGATTTGTAACTGTCGAAATCTTTGTCTTGGTGTTTTTGATCAGTGCACAGTCAAAAAATACAGTTTCGAAAGTATCTTGAAGATATTTATCAATGCAGTTTTTTTTTATCTATTTGATTGTTAAAAACTTATTTTTGATTGCAAACACTACTTGACACAGTACGTTTCTGATTTGTGTAAAAAATTATTATTGGATTGTGACACCATATATCAAGTATGTAAAGGAGAAAAACGTGTGCAATAATTGTTCATATTCGATTGTAAAACCGAGTACTTGTATGTAAATCTATTGGGTTAGTTATTGGGAAATGTTTACTTTTAGGTAGAAAGCTATTATCTGTCATCCTTTGAAAATTGATTACATAACATAATGCACAAAAAGAAATTTAATTTATTATCGATCGGATCAAATGCTACTTATAAATTTTTAAGTTTTCCATTCACTTTTATAGTGTTTCATGTCTCATTCATCAAATGTACAGAAACACACACATTTACATCCTTTATTGCTGTTAGACTTCCTAGTCTTAACTAACACCTCATAAATTATGAATGAAAAATCCATTGTTTATATATTCCTCGTTTGATTCGAACTTTTTCAGATAACTATGGAAGAAAATTATAAAGTGATTGCATATATTTTAATAAATGTTTTATATGTTCACACTATTTGTGGTCGCAGTAGCTCAATAATCAAGGTCATGGACTCCGGTCCGGCGTGTCCTGAGTTCGAGTCTCGTGCCCCTGAACGCCCTCCGTGTAGAGCTGAGGTGTAAAAATAGCGTATGGAATGCGGCCCTCAACGAACTTTTTTGCGGCCCGGACAATATATCGGCACACAATCTATATATATAAAAATGGATGTTTGTACATATGAAATCGCTTCACTCCACCGCCAATCACTTTGAAAATTGGCATATATATGTATTTTTTGGGGGAGAAGGTTTTTTTGGCTATCCTCTTTGTTGCAGCTCCCCACCAGGTGGCACTACAGCATATCAACTTTTGCACCGTTCAATCAATCACCAATTAGCCAACGTCGTCTCCAAAAATGATGTCAACTTGGCTCTATCACCAACATTTCGCTATGTTTCTATTGAATCGCGCTTATAATGTAACTAACAGCGTTTCTTACGAATATTACAATTTTAACATAAAATAAATACAACAGAAAGTAATATTAACCTATTACACATCCAGATATAAATGATTTACACTATTTTAAATGTTCATTACACAAAATTTGTAGCAATGTGTTATTTTTGCTGAGCAGAGTTCAGCTTAGGAAGATGTTTTCAAAAACCGATCCACAAGAGAGTTACGGGCATTATAAATAAAAAGAATTCTTTTTATCAGCTATTAGACTTTCAGACTTAAAATTTAACAAATACGTTGTTTTTTTTTGTTCAGCTGAGATATGCAAAAAGCTTTTTTTTTGTTTGATTTGCAATTCACGTAAAATTTACTATTTAAAAACTTCTTTAACCTTCAATCTGTATTGTTTAATTTTTCAATTCACCCGTGCGAAGAACGGGTATACCCCATCTAGTAATATATAAAATAAAAAAACAAGATAGATAGAACTGCTATACATTTTTTTTAACTCTACTCCTTTTTCTGCTATTATTAAACAAAAAGCGCACATTTATTTTGAATATATTTATGATTTTTTTAACATTAAAAACACACATGCGGCCCTTAACTTGGTATAAAATAGAATTTGCGGCATGAAATATCATGTTTGACATGGCTAGAGTAGAGGCAGCCACTCCACGTTAAGTCAGTCGAGGATCAAACGTCCTCCTGTTGGTGTGGTGTGAAAATTAGGAGAGGGGATGGCTAGCTCAGGTGTCGTCCTTGTCACTTTGTGAGAGGCTCGCACCTCTCTCTGGCACCTAGATGTGTGGGAGGTAGGGAAGAAATACTTACCATGATCCAACTAATCTATTTATTTATCACACAACGAAAAGACACAATTTGAACTAATAATAGTAAGAGAATGTCTCAATGCTAACCGCGAAAGTGCAACAACGACAGTAAAATGCAAATTAGGAGACTATCAAACCTGATCCTTACTTTATAAAGGATCTAAACTATCATCTGATTTAATCTAATATCAATTCAATCCCAGTGAACAATCGTCACTTTAAAACTTCCTCCTAGTGAGATTAATCACAATCATTCAAATATGATAGCAACCTCACCTGTGTGATTCGAATGTCTCCTCTCTATTCAAGGTAGAAATCTTTGACTATATAGAATAAGTTAATTTAAATATCACGATTCTCTTCTTCCGAAGGTTTGATTGTGAATCAAGCGAATTGATAGCCCAAAGATTTGCCAAGAGAATTAATTGAAGGAACGCGTATAGATCCGTCACAACTTGACCATGGTTCAAAATTGCGATGTCTGTCACCAATAGCCTTCGTGCAGCTTTATAATGCGCCGTTAATCTAACTCTCACTGTGTTAACAATACTTTTTCAACTTCTGAATTAAAATCACATTTATGTGGCATTTTTTTCAGAATTGAATTTTAAGAATATATATATATAAATTTTCTGTGCGTGCATGTGACTAAACTCCTCCTAAACGACTGGACCGATTTTGATGAAATTTTTTGTGTGGGTTCAAGTGGATTCGAGAATGGTTTAGATTTACAATTCGGTCCAATATCACAATTAGTTAAAATATATTAATTAAAAACATTAAAAACATTCAACTCAATATTCACCTGCATTATTGTAACGACATTATTGTTATAAAAATGACGTAAGTTGGCGTCGAAAATCGATTTTCAGCCAAACTGGCCAAATCGGGTCTTTATTGTTACAAAAATGCAGAGGAATCATGCTTTTTAGCGTTTTTAATTAATATCTTTTCAAATAATCTTTATATATATAATTCTTCTGTGGTGTGTATGTGACTGAACTCCTCCTAAACGGCTGGTCCGATTTGGATGATATTTTTTGTGTGGGTTCAAATAGATTCGAGAATGATTTAGATTCACAATTCGGTCCGAAATCACAATTAGTTAAAAATGCGCCAAAATTATGCAAGGGCGCAAGTTTGTTGATAAAGAAAATCATGGGCAATATTCTTGAGGCCACTATTTTGAGAGGCAAACTTCAAGGTGAAGTTGTACTTCTACCACAGATCCCAATGATTCTTCCAGACTCACCTACCCATTCAAATGCTTGCAATTTCCAATTCGCTTGGCATTAGCTATGACCATTAATAAGTCACAAGGTCAAACAACGACAATTTGTTATTTAGATTTAGAAAACCCTTGCTTTTCACGCGGCCAATTATATGTTACATGTCCGAGGTTTGGCAAACCATCGCATTTGTTTGCTTATACTCCTCAAGGATTAACCAAAAACATTGTATATTCATTGGCATTACGATAAATGTATTTTTTGTGCATTAAAAAATATACCTGTTATAGAAATAGCTCGAGTTTTATCTTTTTTACCCTTTAATCAAAACAAGTTTAAGTTTCTATTCAGAATAGCTTCTACATTCAACTTAATTCATAGTAAATACATACTCACACGCAATCGATAGGTCGAATTGTTGTAACTGTACATGTGAGGATGTCAGGTATTGTAATAACTTTCTTTACAAAACAATTTCATCAAAACGGTCCAGAGTGTTACAACTTATTCAAAAAAGTTTGAAATTTTCAGTTTTAAGACAGGACAACGTCTGTAGGGACCGCTAGTATATATATATATATATATATATATATAGGCTAATTCTCTACAAACAAGAGATAACATCCAAACAATAACATTCGAAAAAAACATAGACAGTAGGAAAATCACACAATGAAGGACATATGAGTAATCGAGATTAAAAATTATAATTATAAAATGGATGCTGCAGTGTTATAAACATTACTGACTTAGGACAGATAATATATAAATTAATTTATATAAAAGTGAGGTTGAACATGTTTTTTGGCCAGCCAACCTTCCCCCTTTATGTAAATAACACTGAGCAAAAAGCAATAGAAAATAATGGATAGGAATATCTAAATCCATTACAAGATAGAGGTAACTTATCTAAGAATTGCACTTACAAATGCAAAGCCCGCGCTAAATCTGAGTGCAATAAATAAGTTATTGCCAGATTCTGGACCCTAATGCAGATTTAAATCAAGTGAACGACTGAAATGTAGCATTTAACAAAAGTATAAAAAGAATGGAAATAAAAATTAATAAGAGTTACAAATTATAGCATAACTATAGTAACACTAGAGTAAATATGAATAAAATAATAATAAGTAATTTTATTTAATGTTAGAATATGGAGATAACTATAACTATGAAATATTTAAGTTTATAGTAATAAACTATTATCACAATCTCAGAATTTTTAATCCTATTTTGAATAGCTTTATTCATATAACTATTAATAAAATTAATTGGGCATTTCTGATTTAAGCAATATTTAGTAAAATGTTTATAGTTATTTGTAATGTCTGATTTTTTGACACCAGAAATTTATTACGTTGTATATAATTAATAACACTATTTCTGAATATAGAAACATGTACATTACTCTCCCAATGAGGAACTTTTATAATATTGTGACGGGCTCACGCGTCTTTTCTGTAACATAACCTCTGGGTTCTCTGACGGCCAAGATTAATGGCAAATCTTTTCCAACCCAAATCCAAGAAGTGAAATGCAGTTGTAAATGCAAATAAGATAGCCTTTAAAAGAACAGAAGTTTTAGTAAGCGGGATGGCATTTTAGAGAAAGTTATGTTTAGAAGAGATAGAAGTGTGAATTGACGGCCTACCAAAGATTACCAGATTCCTAGCCATTACTACAAGGTGCCTACTATTGCACGCATGTCTAAAAGTCTCTCTGAAAGTGATTGAACCTTAGCTTGATTCAAGGTAGGACTGATTATTTGATATTAGAACTCGTAATATTATCAGAATTGAAAGTAGGCGGATAATATAATTATTTAGATAAGTGACCCAAGTTACGCGATCAGGTTTAGCTACAGCTGCGTGTTTGGTTTATTCTCACTTAATATAAGTTTATCCAATTTATTAGAAATTTAAGTTAAACTCTTAATAAAGTCATATTTTAAGAATTTTAAAATGTCGATTCATTTCGAGAATCCCACACCTCTAATTCACGCTGACAATCAAAGATATGGTCGCCATAGAACGACCATATCACAATATTGAAATTAAATTCTTCTCTTTTATCATAAATATTAGGAACTATTACATTATCATTTAATTTGACATGTATGTCAAGAAAATTTGCTTCATTGTTGTTATTATTTGTCTGTATTAAATTAAAACAGTGTGGATAAAAATTAATGTTAGGTATAAAATTGGCTTGTTTGCCAAAAATGATTATGTCATCTATATAACGATAAATATAATATTTAGAATTATTAATGTAACTACTTTCAAAATAATGTAAGTATAAATTAGCAAGACAGTTGCTCGCAGGACTACCTTGTGGCAAACCTTTAATCTGCAGATAATTAGTTACCTTTATGATATATATAGTTCTCTTTAAGTACAAACCTAAGTAGTGAACCAAATCTATCATAATTAACATTATTAAATAAATTATCTTATGTAAATTTACAAGTATATTAATCAAATCATCGATATTAATAGTGTTAAAGAGATCTTCAATATATATATATAAAGGGTGTCCCAAAAATAGCGTCCAAACTCCGCACAGCCATATTCTTCGTAGGGAGTATATAAAAAACGTCCAAAGAACTGCACTTATACGATCCGCGTTGCTTACGAGAAAAATATGGTAAATGATAATGCGTAAAAGAAAATGTCTTTAAAATTCTCCTGTAAAAAGAGAAAATTCTCCTGTTGCATCCTATATTTGTAAAATAGGACTTTTTTCGTATGAGAAGTTTTTATTCATCAACTATTTTCACGATTTGAATTTGCCAATTTGAATAAAGTGATATTTTTTAAAAAGGGGTGTATGTCGGGCGGCAGAGTTTATTGAATCCACACAGATCCTCCTAAACTATCATTAAATTATATTTCTAAAACATTGCTTTCCTGTACGTTAAAACGAGTCAAATCCCCTTCCATAAGGAAAAATTTTAAGATCGTTTTTGTCACTTAGTGACAGCAAGTAGCCGATGCATAAAAGTGAAAATTTTGTATATTCCATGCTTTTTAACCAACAAGTATTGAGATAGTTTGGAGACTCAAAATGTACACTATAGAGTTACCTTACATTTTCAAATGGATTCCCATTCCCAATTCATGAGTATAATCTCTCACTAAGTATTTAATAGTATTACGGAACATAAAGTCTCTCATTTCCGAGTGCACATCTCTAAAAATAGCACTTCACTAATCTTTAATTCTAGCTGTACAGTTGCTTAGTGGATATGAGTTAACTGCTCAATTCTGAAGCCAAATTCTCTTTAGAGTGAAAAAAAATTAAATGAAATTGCTTAAACAGCGTTGAAGCCAACGCTTTAAAATTCTCAAAAAGAGTTTTCAAATTTTATTAAAAGCCGTTAGCCTATTTTAGCCTAGTGAAAGAAGTGACTATCTCATAATAATAGGCCTCTTTGAACACACACACGAGATATATACTAAACATTACCCGTCCATTTTACTCGATATTTCACGAGGTTGTATGATTATAAATTGCTGATATCTAAGTACTAGAATGAGAGAGAGGAACATCCTCATAGCCTCTTGATTTAAAAAAGACAGGAAATTCTAAGACGAAAGTATAATATCTTTAAGCTCCCGTAACCCTCCCCTCAAAGTTGGTTTCCGCAAAACTTATTTTAAAGGACCTCTGATCAATAAAATAAACATGCTTGCCAAATTTCAAGATTGTAAGTCTTATAGTTCGGAAACGGAATTTTTTAAACTATATGCTCCGTTACTTCCCTTGGGAGTCGATTTCCGTTAAGCCAGTTTTAGCATTGAACTCAACAAAAGAAACATGCGTTTTAAATTTTGTTACCGTAGGTCAAATAGTTCGAAAACGGGAATTTCTTTTATCTATATGCCCAGTAACTCCCCCATTTGCAATCAATTTCGGCAAAGCCTATTTTTAGCGGACCTCTTTTTGATAAAAGAAACATGTTTACCAAGTTTCAAGTCTGTAGATCTAATAGTTCCGAAGATCTCGTGATGAGGGAATGAGTGAGTCACTTTTCACCTTTTTACATATTCATATATTTATGTATTATAAGGAAACGCTGCTCACACTTAGTTTTCATTTCGTCAAGCTTTAAGGTGATCGTGGGCTCTGATATCACTAAAGATCCATCAGGTAGTGGGTCTGATGAGTGTTTCTTTATCGAGAAAAGGGTTTGTAAGCACCCGATAAACTCCTTTTTCTGCTTTTCATCAAGTTGAAAACCAGTTTTTATATAACTGAGGTTTTAATAAAATATGAAATTAAAAACAGACTATTACATTAAATTTAATATAAAACCCGTCTTAAATATAGCTCAGTAATAGACGACGGCATGTAAATAAAAATATACAATACAAAATTGAACAATAAGAATTAAAAGTTATATAAAATAAAAATAACTTTATTATATTAATATTTCACAATAAGAAAATAATAGAAAAGTTACGTAAAACATAACTTATGAGCTTTGTTTTTTTAATAAAATAAAACTTAGTGAGAAGTAATACATCTTAGAAGGTATATTTCATGGCTATATATATATATATATATATATATATATATATACTAACTGCTGTTCTAGCTCATGCAAAAGTCATCTCCAGGGACTCTCAAACTGCAATTTTAGTTTTAAGCAGTAATACATCTACTATGACTGCCTTAACACAATTCAGTGCCGAACTAAAATTGCGGAGTTCATCTCATATGGCTGAACTGTGGCCTTACAGTGGGTCCCAAGTCATGTTGGGATCTCCGGCAATGAGAGAGCCGACCCAAAAGCCAAGCAGGGGGCCGAGTCGTATCAATCGGAAGTCTCCTTGACCCTCAGAAGAGCCAAGAGCATTATTTTCATATTCATTGACAAATATACTGCCATAACCCAAAAAACGAAGAGTTTTGGAAAGCCATGGGAAACTTTGGCTACTGTGGATCCAATACCGAGGCACCTGGAAAGAGTTGAGGCTGTTGCCCACTTTCGCCTAACCACCGGACATGATTTTTTGGGAGTATACCTCCACTGGCTTGACCTGGCTGCTGACAAGGCCTGCCTACTCTATGGCCATGCCAGAATGGATGGCGACCACCTGCTCCAATGCACTGGACTCAATGATTACCCTACTGACTACATCATCAGTCGGTACTGGAAGGCTCGGCGTCAAATGATCAAGAAGCCAAGCTCGGACGTTGGAAAAATAAATAAATAATATTTCATAGAAGATTATGAAGGCTCTCCCCCCCCTAGTCTACTAATGCTGTTTAAAATAATATAACTTTTTCTCTCTGCAGTTAAATTTATAGAGATTCAAATTCCGATTACTTCACCATAGTATTTTTTATTTAGCTTTTAAGTATTACTTATTCGTTCATGCATTATATGCCTTTTTTATTTCAATTTAAATAAATTACAATATAAATATTCCATGAATAACATTGAAAAAATAAAAGTACAATATTTACTACTTGCAAAAAAAATATATATAACTGACTTTTAGTTTTTCCGTGAAAACTCGTGTGTTTTATAGTTAAGCACATTTTAACTATAAAAAAAACCCCAGTTAACTGCTTTTAGTTTAAACCAGTTTGATAAACCTAATTGAGATTCAAATTATTTACGTTGATGCAGAGTGGAAGTTTGGAGAATGGAGTGCAAGCTCAAGTACTGTTCTCATAACTCAACCAAGGTTCAAACCCGCGATGTCTATGGCCAGTAATTCATGAGATGCTTCTAAGGAAGATGTTAATAATCAATCAATAAAATTTGTGAAGGATTTTGGATATTTAATTTAACAAATGTATCTTAAAAGTTTATTCTCTTGTAACTCGAAAAGTACTTATTATTATTAAATTACTGGTATGTGATACTTAAATCAAAAAGGCATTTTAATTTAAAGTAAGAAAATTTATTTTTTAATCTAAAATAGCGGAAATATTCGTTATAATGTTCAAATAGATACAGTACGCTTCTGTTCTAAAAAATTCAATTACTAAAATTATTATTTTGGTTGTCTAAAATATCAAATGACTTGTACATTTTTTTTATAAAAATATAGTGACTTTGAAAAAAAATCACTGCATTTATTTTAAACTGCATTTCTTTTAAGAAACACCCAATGCACCATTTTTGAAAAATATCATTGGAATACAGAAAACTGTAAAGATATTCAAGAGAATTCTTTTTATTACATTGGATTTTTCTATAACAAAACCCCTACAATTTCGAAATAATGATTATCTTTTCCGAAAAATTTCTTTCGAATAAATCCGGTTGCTCTTAGATAAAATATTCTTGGGAATAAAAGAGAGAGAGTTATACTTTAATAAATAATTGGTTACATGGTAGCTATTTATGTATAAAAATAGTAATTGCTAAAGAGAAGGAATACGAAGACGAAAAGATATGTTAATGGCAAACCATTTGAAATATATACGACAATAGGATTACGAATAATTGGTTTCCTCTTAGGAATAATACTATTCAAAACACTGATATATGGGTAGAAAAAGAATTACTTTTCAAAATCTTTTATTTTCCTTTTAAAAATTTTTGCTTCACAATATGAAATAACTCTTAATTACTTGAAAAAGAACTCACGCGAGTCAAGTTTCAAACATTTTCATTACTAATGTTTCCCCTTTAAATTATGGATTTTTTTTCAACCTGAATAAACATAAAAAAAAAAAACTTGCCTAGAAAGTTGAAAAAAAAGGACATTTACGTTCTTGTAAAAATATCTGATGAAGAAATAATATAAAATAAACGATTACATATTTTTGGCAAAAATATTCCATATGCAGGGGAAGTTCAGAAATTTTGAAGGATGTTTTCGATAACACTTATGATTTAACCCTTTGTGCTTTACTATTCTTTAAAGTTAGAATTTTAACAGCAAAAAAAAAAAAACAAACATTAAAGAAAAAAAAAGAGGTAGAAAATCTATTTAGACTTAAAGAATTTTTTTAAATATATATATATCCAATGGCCAGGGTTACAGAAGAACACTGCACCACAAGGGGGTAGGAACAAAAACAAAAACAGACAAAATAAACAAAGTAAGGCAGTGTTTCTCAAACTGTAGGGCGCGCCCCCCTGGAGGGGCGCGATAACCCTTCAAGGGGGGCGCGAGCATATCGAAAATAAAAGGTTAAAAAAAATTTACTGGAATGAAAAAAAAAACAAAATACTTTCTGATATAATAAAAAAATACAGATTTACATTGATATGATTTATATATATCATCTGGTGAAAAAAGGTCATCAAAAATAAAGGATTCTACTTTGAACGCCCATTAGCTATCTTTGATCCTATAGCTAAATAAAAAAAAATATTTTGTTTGCTTTGCTGTAATCCTACGATGAGAGATTTTTTTTATTACGTTTCTTATAACTTAAAATATTACTTTTCCTGGCTTTCGAACTTACTGTTATGGTTACCTGCATCCCTTTCTTTTAGGGAAGTTGTAAATTATATAATTCTGTTGCGCTTTTTTTTTCACGATGTGAAAGAGTTTTTTGATACATGGATAAGCATATTGAGCACTTTGAAGGATTAAATTTGGGCAAGATTTTTTTTTTTATGGTATACTGAAATATATAATAAAAAAATCGTTAATTCTGGGAAAACTGTTTATTTGTTACCAATGCCCTTTGACAGGAATCCTCAAATTTTAACAGTCTTAATGGGAGCTAAAATGATTATAACATACTCCTTTTTTGGGGAAATTGGAAAAGGTTTTTTTTAGAATCTTAAGGTACTTGTTTAACCGAGTTCCCCCGACCACTTTTTTTTCAAAAATATTTTCTTGAACATCCTGCTTTTCCCCCTTAAAATAACTTAGTGGTTTTAATTGTTTTTTTTAGACTGATTATGGTTTATAAATGTAAATGAGCATTGGGCATCTGTGATGTCTCTGAAAGGAAATTAAAGCTGATAAAAAGGGGAAACACTTGCTGAAAAATCAATTAATCATGTTAGGAAAGTAAATTTGAGAAAAGCAAAAACATGAAACGAAAGGAAAATTTTTATAGCTACGTTAAAAACTTTATCAGAAAAAAAAGAAGCCATAATTTTACCGCAAAATGCACTTCACCCTGTCAAAAGGCACAAGCAAGAAAAAATTCAACAGGATATTTGTCGATCATCAAAAGGGTATTAAAATTACAAAAAAAGTGAACAAAATGTGACGTTTGCTTGAAATACTTTCCTGTAATGTTGAAAAAGTGTCTGTGATTTGTGTCCTTTTTTAAGATCACGCACATTTGGAACAGTTTAGTTCAGTTTTATTGGGTATTTTTCAAATTATGAAAAACAAATTGAAAAAAACCTTGAAATAGGGAAGTATATTTTCTCTTAGTTAAATTATTCACTGAAATTGTGATTTTTTTTCTTGTATATTGAAATGATTATAAAAAAAGAATTCTCATCCCCGACCATTAACTTTTATCAGTGCAACCGATCCCGGGCTTTCTCGTTTTTAAAAATTAAAAAAAAAACACAATTGTTATTAATTAAATTTTTTTATTCTTTTTTTTATTAAAATTTTTTCTAAATCTAATTTGGGGCTTAAAATTACAGTTCATTCAAAACCGTTTATAATATGAGTATTCATTTCAATAAATCATTTTACATTTTTTATACATTTCATGCACTTGGTTTTACTCTCCTTACAATTAAGCTATTATATCAAAATAATGTATTATCATTTTTAAAAAATAAACTCGTGTTATAAGAGTGGGTACTTCAGCCAGTAAAAGAATGTTTAATAATTACATGACTTCCGGGGGTTGTCGAGAGAAAAAATTTTTTCAAAAGGAAGGCTAAAAATTAAAAATTGACACTCAGAGTTATTTTTGATATTTAGCCAGATCTATTTTTTGTCTTCAAGTAGCCATCACGAAAATCGGATTCACAAGGTATGTTTTAAAAAATGGTAATAGTATACGAAATGCTTTTGTTTCACTGCGAAAATTCAGCATCCCTTATCCAGAATTAAAAAGAGTGATTTATTACAAAATTCCCCCAATTTCGTCACTGGATGTGAAATTTAGAAGATCTTTTTTTTCGGGTTGGGGCCCTTCTAAAGTTTTTGAAATGGTTTCCCTAACCCATTCGTAATTGTATCAATTTCCCCTCGTCTGTTACTTGTTGATCTTTATTATCGTCAATCTCGCTGTGATTTAAAAAATACCCGATTTTGTTTAACCCCTGCCCACGTGAATTAAAATTCGCAAATGAAAGCATTCAAGAAAATTCGGTAGCTAATCGATTCGGCCAAGACTGACTAGAATTGAGAAGTACACTTTTTTACATGTTTTTGCAGCGTCTGTTAGGGTTTCCCAGACTCACATGTACGTTCGCGAGGATGCCAGATGTAATGGATATGATAAAAAAACATAGATTAGGCTATTTTTAATGACATTTGCACTTTTTGAAATGGATCTTGAAGGAAATAAATATTTAATTAAATATTATTTCTCAATCTGTTTCAATTTAAAATTAAAAAGAAAAATAAAATAATTAACCATTACTTAAAAGTTTAAATTTTCTTAATATATATATTCTTAAGAGTAACATATATAAAAAAATTTTAAAACTTATCTTATTAATACTGAATTAAAAACAAGTTTAATAAGTATTAGAGACTTCCCTGGGCTTGTCTTGCGAGCAAAAATTTTTTTGAAATTGACCCTCTGAGGGTTTTCTTTCTATATTTAGCTGATATCTATATTTTGTCTTCTATGCACCACCGCATTTTGCAATATGTTCCAATTTAAAAAAACAAAAAAGGAAAAATGACATAAAATTTTATCCCATTACTTAATTTTTTTTTAAAAATAACAAAACAAAATTTAATACTTATGTTATTAATTTGTACGGTTTATAATTAAGATCGTGTATTGTGGCTTTAGCGTCAAAGGGCATTATTATTGCATTCAGTAATTTATTAATGTATAAGGGGCACGATAAAATTGTGATTGAAAAGTAGTTTTTGAAAGTTTGGGGAACACGGGAAGAAAGGGGAAAAAGATAAAATAAAAATGGCGAAAAAAAGTCTATTAACCCAATAAGTTGCCAATAAAGGTCACACTCAGAGGACCCCTGGGAAGCGGCGAATGTAGTCAGCCTCCATGTCCTCCCAAAAGCGTGTAGGTGGGGGAAATGAATTTTTGGGGAGATGTTTCGGGGGAGACAGTCGTTCCAGTGGTCAGACGAAACTCAGAAACCGTTTTCCGTCTTGGCCACAGGGGAAAACCCTTAAGAGGGTTCCACCAGATCTTTTAAAAATTTCTCTCAAACGAATCGTCTTGAAAGAGATCATTCAACTTTTCTTAAAGATTTTGCCTGGCACTGATAAAAGGGACAGCTTTCTTTGTTATATGTTGAATGGAAGCTCCCTTCTTTGCTAGGTGGTCCGCAAACTCATTACCAGTTACAATGCAGTGTCCAGGGATCCACTGCAAGACGATTTGCTTAGAGTACTCAGACAAGGCTTAAATAAGTAAGCAGGTAAATTTTTGTGATAGAACACTCAACTTTATTCGATGATTGCGCATGTGCTTTTCGTATAAAATATTAAAATAATATGGAATAAGTAGTTTAGAGTATAGCCAACAAAATAACATGGACATTTTTGTCAAGTTGTTTTGTAAGTATAAAAAAAATTATGTGCAAATTTGTTACAAATCCACGGAATTATAAAGTCTAGAGCTAAGCAGAGTTTATTTTAATAAAAAAAAATCGGACTATATTTTGCTCTGCCATCTGTGATTATAATGGATAATTTAAAGTTTATTGTGGAAATGCATTTTTCATTCATTTGTGTTGTTACTTATGACACCTGATCGACAGTAACGTCGGATTAAGGTCCACGAAATTCATCGCGGTGAAGGGCTAGATTTTTATTCATGTCGTTAGCCTTAGCTTTTGAACACCATGCAGGTGACAGTATGATTTTGCTCGGTTTCACCCCAATTATGAGAGAACCCTAAAGGTGGTTAAAGGCCTCCCACCTCTCTACCCCTTCAATCAACCTCACGAGAAGACAGCGGCTTGACGGCTATTTAAAGTACCCCCATGCCGCGAAGGCAATATACATTTACAAACATCCATGCCTTTTCCGAGATTCGAACGTAGGCCCTACGCCACTGCAGTTAGCGTCACTAACCACTATACCAGATAGGCGGCTTATTCATTTGTAGTGAAATTTACTGGTTTGAGCAGCTAGTGAATTCAGGTGTTCTATGCAGTGGAATAGCAAAGAGAGCATCTCCTGTACAAATCACCTTCTGTTTTTCCCTTTCTCAAGGGGAGGAAGAGTGAACATTTCAAGGTCTTTTTTCTGTTCTATGGACAGTGGATAGAGCCTCTATCCACATATAAAAGCTTTCCAAAAACCTAAGAAAGCCTTTTTTTTTAATTGCACATTTGCTTAATTCATTCAGATGAGAGAAAAGTATACTTAATGGCGAAATTTTTCTCAAATATCAGAAATTTTGTTTATAGTAGTCAAAATACAATTTGTAGATTTACACCAAGAAAAACTGTTTTTAACTATCCATCAGAGGAAATGAAATGCAAAAAAAAAGTTATCATGCTACCATCTGTATTGATTTTTATGCGTTTTAGCTTCAATGAACGCATGTGGATAGACTAAATATCCACCACCCATTGGAGAAAAAAAATTTTAATATGTGGCTAGATCTATTAGCCACTGCTCGCGAAAGGGTTAATCTTACCGTTTCAATCAATTCCAACTTTCTCCTTTTATCAACAAATTTTTGAATCTATATTAAACTAGACTGGAAATTAATCAGTTGCATTTCAAAATTTTCAATTTCCAACCAATCGAATTGGGACAAGTTCAGTTTATTAAATGAAACCACATCAGGGTACATAAAAAAACTTGAACGCGTTTCTGATAATTCTTTGAACTGAGAAAATCTCACTGAAAACTGCGACCGATTACTCGCGTTTGTTCGTAATAATTCATACTGAACTTTGTTATTTTGAATTAAAATGCAAACCGTTTTGATCAGTGGTGTGAGGGGGAGAAGGAAAGAAACGAAAAAAAAAAAAAACTAAAAGGAACTAAAGGGGAACTGTTACAATTCAATACCATTTAACATAGAAATAAATGTTACTATTCTAGACATCATTTTTTAATTTACATTTCAAAGAAGTGTTTATTAATTAGTCTCTAAGTTTCCTTGCAAATTTAAGAAATACAGTTTTAAATTACTTTTTCAATAAAATATGTATTTTAAACTCGACCAGAGATAATTCATGCTTAACAATGTAGTACATTGTAATCACGATAATTTTACCAGTATTATTATATTTTAAACTAGAATTTTATAAAGAAACATTTTTACGACCAGTTATTGTAATTAAACATCATGATTATATGAGTTTGATTTTTTTATTGCATTCATTTTTTTATTTTATTCTGTATTATCGATTTTAATTTCTTTCTAGTGAGTTGAGATCGATTCACAGAAATTTACGCAAATAACAGAAATAGCAACTGAAACCTACTAAATCGTCTAGTTTTTCGATATAAGCTTGGTTATTAAGAGGAAGTGACTGACAGGGACTATTTAGAGGTGATATTTGAGATAGAGTTGAGGCCGTGGGCAGGGCTGATCTTATGGTATCGGCCGCTCTCGTGCAAACACCAAATGTGCCTCCCCAAAAGAACTTTTCATATTTTGACTAATACTTAACGTTGACTTGAAAATTCATCTTCTCTTATATAAGAATAAAAAGTAAAACACATTAATAATAACTCAAATAAAATTTGAAGTGCCAAACTTTATTTTTTGGCCAGGTAATGAGTTATAATAGCGACAAAATACTTTAACAAAATAATAAACTCTCTAACAAAAATATAACCTTTAAAATAAAAAGAAACATTTTATAATTATAAAAATGCAAAACAACAGAATTTACTCAAAAAATACAATCTAATAAAAAATAAATACTAAGGCACAAATCTCGTGAAACGAAAAGAATATTACAAAGACTATACTGTATAAACTATACCGTAAAATCCAGTGTATAACGCGAATTTTAATTCAAAAAATAAGATCGAAATTTACAGGTGCCTGTTTTAAGTCGGGTATAAAAATGAGAGCTTTAAAAATACGAAAAGATGAGCTATAGAAAAAGATCAGACTTTTGCATATATCGAAATACTGTTTCTGTGAAAGAAATAAAACATTCCTTATGAACTTAAGGTATCCGACTACGTTCAGAACCGTGATTTTAAAAGCGCATAAATGGATTTTATGATATTTAGTGTCACGTAGATTAAAAACTTAAATTGTTTTGGGGGTTTTAAAAAAAATTTTAAAAAAAAACGGAAAAAAACTTTAAAAATTTTTTTTTTCCCAAAAAATTTTTTTTTGTGAAAATTCTTTAATT
>BMAV01022037.1:0-19014 GCA_019973955.1 Trichonephila inaurata madagascariensis
CCGTTTTATATATTTATAATTTATTGTTTTATTAATATTAGGATTTATTGTTTTGTGAAAAATTTTTAAAGTATTTTTAAATCTTATTTAAAAAGACGGGACCCCTAAATATGAATTTTGAAAATTGAAGAGAATCCTAAATTTACTTTTAACCCTCTCCAAGGGGGATTTTCACAAAATCAATTTTAATGCATCTTTTTCCAATAAAATATGGTGTTGCCGAATTTCAAGCGGTACAGATCAAAAACGGAATTTTTTTTATCGAAAAACCCCAAAAACCCCCTTTGAAAGTTTTTTCGATGACTCAAACAAAAAAATTTCAATTCAACAGGGGAGACATACATACCAAATTTCATTACTGTAATTCTAATAGGGGAAAACTTTTTTTAAAATACGCCTCTAAAGACCCCCGCTTTTTTATAGAGTCAATTCCGTAAAATTTTCTTATAGTGAATTTCTATTCAAAAAAAAATAAATGATCAAATTTCATAACGAAAAAAGAGTTATAACGAATTTTTTAAATATCGCAGAAATTTTCCTAAAAACATTAGAAATTTTTGCATTAACTCTATCCTTAGCAAATATATATTTAAAAAAAAAATGTCAACAAAATTATAAGTCTGAACATCTGAAAGTTCAAAACCGGTAAATTTTTTTGTAACGCCCCCAAAATTTCCGCAAAAACTTTTCTGTTTTTCAAACTTTTTTTTGTGGTTTTTCTCAATCCATGAAAAAATACATCAACTAAAATTCCAGCATGTAGGTCTAATAGACTGTAATAACGGCATCTAAATCGTAACACATTAACCCCGAAGAGAAATAATATACTTTGAAGAGATTTATGTAAAGAAAAAGTTCTCAATACGCCAAAATTCTTTCTATAATAGAGAGAAGAGAAATTTTTTTCCTTCAATTATGAAATAATAAAACAATTTAAATTTTATTGAAGGGGGTGATTTTTTAGGGTGTTTTTTAAAAAAAATTAAAAGTTGTATAAAAAAATGTGGTTTAACAGAGTCAAAAGCAAAATTGGAAACGTATCTATTGATTCATGTGCTTAAAAATTTTTTTTATTAATTTAATTTAAGAATAAAAAAAAATTTTAAATTATGACTGAAGAAAACCTAAGCTGAATATAAATTTTTTAAAAAATTTTAAATAGCGGGACATAAAATTTTGGTAACAAGCTTCTCAATAAAAATGGGCAAAAAAAAAGTGAAAAAAATTTTTTTTAAAGAAAGGGGCAGCATTAATAAAAACAAATTAAAAAATTCATGGAAGGGGGACTTTTATACTGTTTATTAAAAAAAAAAAAGCCCATGAGAACGTCTTTTAAAAAAGAATCAACAGAAAAATTCAGAAACGAATTGTTGTTTCATGTTTGAAAAATATTTTTCATTCATTTAATTTAAGAATGAAAAATACTTAACAAAAAAACCCAAAAAACCTAAGTTTCAAAACCAAATATTTAAGAACTAAATTTTTTAGACATAAAATTTTGGGTGGAAGCTTCTCAAGTAAAGCCACCAAAAATTTAAAAAATCTCTAAATTTTAAAGTTTTTGTAATGTGGGATTAAATACACAGTGGCCACCGGATGCAAAACCAAGACAAGAAATATCAACAAAATTTATTTTATATAAATGTTTTTTAGCCAGGTATCAAATGATTAAATTTATAAACTTCTGTGGGTGGTTTCGCCCGAATCATTAGCCAAAAGTAGTCGCCATTGTTAGACACCCCCCACCCCCTCGATTGAATCAAGGGAGACTTTGATGGGTTCGGGGTGCAAAACCCAAACAGCTACACGTTTCCAAAGTTTAACTGGTGTGGCAGCTGCGGGTGTAATATGGGTCAATCGTTGAGCAACCATGGACCACATGTTTTCTATCGGTGAAAGATCCGGACAGTGAGCTGGCCAGGGAAGCAATTCAATCTGGTGATTGACGAAGAACCTTTGGACGATGCGTGCCCCGTGTGGTCGCGCATTATCCTGTTGAAATATGGCTGTGGCCAAGCCCTGAAGGTAAGGAAAGACAACTGGCTCTAACACCTCGGACATGTAACGATTGGATGTTTAAAGTACCGGCAATGCGTACTAGAGGAGTGCGAGAGATATCCAATACCACCCCATACCATAATACCCGGTGCAGGACCAGTATGGCGGTGCATAACGCAACTGTTCAGCATCCTCTCTAGTCAGTAAAGATAACTTCATTCCATTCTGCCGCCCATATCCTTCTTTCAACGTACCATTGGCGGCGGAGATGTCTGTGGTTCTGCGTCAAGAGTAGACCAAGCAATGGACGTCTTGCGGACAGACCACTCTGCTGTAAACGGCGTCGAATGGTACGAGCAGACACCGAATGATGCGTTGCAGACTCAATGTGCTGTGATATGTGACTGAACGATCCGTCACTGCCATGCGCACAATTTGCCTATATTTACGTGAAGCGGAGCACTGAGGTGGATGCGATCGACCGCGTCGGTCGGTCGTACCCTCCGGCATCCAATGGTCACATATGCGCATGACAGTTGTTTGGTTTCGTCCAACATGACTACCGATATCCTCGCTGAAAGATAATCCACAATCTTGGTAGGCCACTATCCTTCCTCTGTCGAACTCAGATACTTGATCAAAAGCTGATCGCTGTTTTTTACGAGACATAATTGGTAGTTTTTTTGAAAAAAACACAATTTCCGAACTTGAAATCGCGTCGAAACCTCCAAGCCTTAAATAGCGATTTGAGGTGGCGCCACATGCGCGTGTGATGTGTTTGTGCGCTTAAATTCTAATCATTTGCATATCTCACTTTCGCTAATGCATGTTTTAAATTTCATGTTATTTGCATGCTTCCTTCAGGGTATTGCTTTTACGTGGCCAGCAGTGTATATTCAAATATTTTCGATGTCTGAATTTTAACATTATATGATGTTAATATTCAGGCATTTAAATTCGCAGGAATATTTTTTTGTGATTAGCACCTCCTGTTCTACAGAGCAGCATCAGAGCTTCAGTTTTATGATCGAGAATATTCTTACCACTAGAAAATGCTTATAATATGTAATACATTGCAACTTTTCTCTTTTCCGACGACAGGTAGTTCATTAAACGGAAAATCATCGTCTAATGAAGACGTCATGGAATAATGTCTGAGTACTTAATAAAAGCTTGCAGGAAATATGAATTTTGCATCTTTAAATGTATTAAATTCAACCACATTAATTTTATATTCTTTACAAAATCTAATAACTGACATTCTATTTTCCTCCGAGATATTAACTCTGATATTCTCATGAAATTTAAAATAAGGATACCCTTAACAAATAATGAATGAAAGCTCGTGTTTGTGTTTATTGATAAATGAATTTGTTAATTATAATATGTAAATAATTTATATAAATTTGAAAAGATTGACCAGAACCATTTTTCACACATTGCTGAGGTACTCAGTATAAACTTAACTTTATTTTAATATATTGTTTCGAACTTATATACGATTCTACACCGTCGCGTGTGTGATCGTATAACTGTAAAATTTTGCAGATAGAGCTACACTCATATTTCGAGGCAGCCATAATTTTATTTCAAATTTAAAAATTTTTATAAATTTTTTTTCCTTTTTTTCTCAAAATTTTCTTTTTTCGAATGAGTTCTGAGTTTATACGTAAAGTCGCATATTGTGCGATAGAAAACTGCAAATCCGGGGTTTTGAAAAACGAAAATACTTTTTACTTTATATTTTTCTATGCAACATTTGAAAGGATTTTGTTAAAATTTAAACTAAATAAATGGTTGAGAAGTTGTTTTCCTTTAAAAGAAAATTTGAAAAGTGCGTGTGTAAGGGCTATATAATTGCCATTTTATGAATATAATTATTTTTTAATCTTAGATGAATGTTTGAAGAATATAACCCTGCATGATTGTTAATTTTTATCATTTAATTTTTTTGGGACAGTTGCTTTCGGAAACGTTTATTGAAAAAATGTGTTTAAATTTCCCTTTCTTCTTAAAAAATTCCAAAAAGTTCATACCACTGTAATTTGTTCAATAAACGTAATATATATTGTTCTGTTTTTAAAAAAGTAGCTATTTTTTTAAATTCTCCTTTTTGTCGTTTTTAAAAAAGGCATTATACATGTATGCCGAATTGTTTATTGTGAGTATAAACGTTTACCAAATGAACATAATATAACCCCTACGAAATGAGTAATTTTTTAATTTGGGGGAAAATGGAACCTTTTTTTTTTTCTGTAGATGTGTGTGTGGTGGGCTGGGTTGATCAATGTTTTGGGAAAGTCTCGAGAAAAAAAAAAAGATTATAATGGTTAGAATGAAAAAGATTCCCTTTAAAAAATTATTTTTGTTAATTGCTTTATCTAATAAATTGTAAAAAAATGTGTGAACGCTAAAAATTTGGGATGTTAACAATGAAAAAAAATTCTTACATTTAAAAAATTTTTCCCTTTTTATGAAGGCAAAAAATGCATGCGATACGATATTGTGAGTGGTGTTTATGGGACCGTTGACGAATCGTGAAAATAACGAAAAAGCCCAGTAATGATTAAAGGGGCCCGTTATTTTAGTAGTCGTAGCATCGCTCAGTATCTGAAGATTGACCACAAAGCAGTTTTCAACCATTTGCACAAAGGTGATTCAGAAAGAAATTTTGATGTTGGGTGCCACTTAATTAAGACAAACATATGAGGGATCGAATTTCTATGTGTGAATTTTTTTAGCCAAAGGGAAAGGAACGAACTTTTTTTAAAGGGTTGTTGACTGGGGATAAGAAAGGGGAATGATAAGAATTTTTGAGTGGTCAAAGAGTGATGAAGCAGATCAAATGGGGGCCATACCAGGAAGTTCACTGTGCTTTTGGGACTGGGGGAAAATTTATGAGTAGTTTCCATTGCCTGGCGCAAAACCGATATCTACACACAAATGAAACGCTTGAAGCTATCGGAAAAAAAGAAACTCAATTGTCCAACAGAAGAGGTGCGTGCTCCATCAAAAAAGGGGCCCCATACGTCCATATTGACCCCACCAGGCCCCTTTTGCTTTTATTGAAAAATTTGGGTGCTTCACCATAAATCCGAAGCTTTACCAAGATATTCAATTTTAAAAATACCTTAGTTTAAAGAAATTGGGACAAGAGATGCTTAAGAAATTCCATTACTAGGGGGTTTTCAACCCCACTATGAGAGAGAGGCATTATGATGCTACTTTAAAATGACAACACATTATAGAAAAATTTTGCACTTTTTTAAACCCAAAATTGGAATCTGAAACATTTGAAATAAAGTCAGAAGCAAAAAAATAACTGATATCTTCCCACCAGCCAACCCAATATAATTTAATTTTGAAAGAAATGTAAAAATTATGTTAAAAATTTTGGTCAATATGACATACCAAACATCTAATTTTTTTCAATGCTCCTTCTAAACAATTTTTTAAAAAGGATAATTACCGGGAGTGATTTAGGGCATATTTTTTGACGGGCAGTTGTAAACGAAATTAAATATATATTTTTTACCGCGCTTGGTATGTCTTTTGGGGAAAATTTAATTACATTTCTCAATACAACATGTTTTTTAAAAAATTTTTTTTGTTTTGATGAAGGAATAGAAGAGATTTTTTTAAAAAAAATACAAAGGGAGTACACAGTATTTTCGATGAAGGTTAGTTGGTGGGGATGATGTAAATGGAGAGATAAATAAATAAAGTATGATTTTAACTAAACGATCCAGATTTAAAAAACACTAATGAAAATAAATGTTTTTTAGGAAATAAAATAAAAAATTTTTTAAAAAAAGTTTAAAGTTAAACTGGTATACATTTTATTCACTTTCAGATGAATTTTTTAAGAAAAACTATTGCGGAACCAAAGAGAAAATGAAATTTTAAAAATTTAATTGGGGTGTTAACCTCTCGTTTAAAAAGATACACCCAACAAAATTTGATCTAACCCTTTTTTAAGCAATGCATTGTGGTTTTCAATGAATTCATCTACAGCTCTATCCACATCAGTTTGGGTCAAAATTTTAAATAATTTTTGAAAACAACTAATTCTCATTGTTGATAAAACGGGCCACACATTATATTCGATTAGTAGAAATAAATCTTGGGGCTGTACAAGTTTTTTTTGTGGGTTTAACGTTGGGGAAAAAATAAGATGCTTTTGTCCGAGAAACCACTTTTTAAACCCAAACCACAAAGATTTTTGAAGTATTTGGGTATCAACTTTATATAGAAAATGAAACCGCAAGAAATGTTTCCCAATTTTTTTTTAAAAAGGGTCCAGATGAAATATAGCACTTATTTGGAGGAGGGGGGTGATTAAAGATTCATGAATGCCCTATAAGTTTAAAACAGAAAACAATTTTAGTCTGAAGTTTCAAAAAAATACCCTATTTTTATTTTTTTCCATTTTCTTTTCCCTGTATACAAATAGTTTGAAAAAACAAAACAATCAGGGAAAACCCCCGGAGTTAAATCCCAAATCCTTTCCTTGGTTTGGGCAATGTCATGTTAATATCTATTATAAAAGAATTACATATTAATCTGTGTGTCTCTGTGCGTCAGGTATACTTCTTACCACTGTGAATTGATCGCAATATATTTTATATTCCATCGAACAGTGCTGGAAGTCGTCATTGAATAGTTTTGTTTTACTGATATGCTTGAGAGGCAAGTATGGTTATAAATTGACTCCTGGGAATCAAAGGCAAGAGTTGTGAAAACGACTGACTGGAAGGGCCAACAGTTGCTCAGTAATGCGAAGTATGTGTGCTTCCGTAAAATAAATCGTGTTAGCCTATTGCAGGACACGGCAACATATCGGAAGATACAGTTTCACTTACGTACTTAACCTGTATGAAAAAAGGGAGGGGGCATTATTAGTTACGATAAAAAAAAGTACAGTACATCGATTCCTATTTTTACAAAATTAAAATTATGTTTAAGGCACAGTAAAATTTTACTACACGGAAGAGATTACTACGGAAGATATTTTTATTTCTGTACAAAAACAACCACTATGTCAAAATATGAAAATTAAACTTTGAAACTTGGCGAAAAAATTTCTTTACTAAGAACTCCAAAAGCACTATTCTGAATTTATACGTTTACCGTAAATATTAAAGCTAACTTTTATTTTCCTAGCATTTAAGAAACCTTTTGTACTTTCCATTTATCATTTAACAACCTATATCATAAAACAAGAAATGCACTTTTGTTACCTCTGTAGAAGGTATCCTTCTAAATAGAAAGAGTGATTTTTAGGTGTTTGATGTTAGGGCCACATTAGAAAAAAACCCATAAATATGGAGGAAGAAGTAATAATATATAAAACTAGATAATTTTTGCAGTTGTTTTTATAGCATTTACTTTATCTAGCATTTTAGAGTATTTTTTATTGGGTTTTTTGAAGAAACTTTCAGATTAATTTGTGTATGAAAATTAGATATCTCCAAAACAATCCAATTGAATCCAATGGTTTATAACATATACGTTATCATCCCTTTAGAAAGTAACAAACAGGAGAAGATAAGATAATTACATTTAATCGCATTTTAGCAGTAATGCTTGGGTTAGAAAATTCAGTAGTTTTGACGAAAACACTTTCATTAGCATCACATTCATATGCTTTAAAAATATCTCATTTCTTAAAGTATTCCTTATCCTATGGTTTGTGACACTTCAGATGAATTAATGAATGTATCAATGAAATTAAAATTGTATTACGTATAATCTATTTTTATTTATAGCGTCTCTCTTAGCTTGGTGTGGTCACGGTAGCCTATTGGTCAAGCTAACGGACTCGTGGCCAGCGTGTCGTGAGTACTGAAGACTCTACATGCAGAGTTGCCCGATGCACGTTTTAGCTCTCTAGATTCATAAGTTCTTACATTGAGCGGTGTGGTAGTTATGAGAGGGTTTGCCAGCTCTGGTGTCGTCCTCGTCACTGACCAGGGTTCAAAATTACGAGGTCCGTCACTAAAAGCCCTCCATTAGCTGAACAGTGCGATGTATATATTCACTCACTTACAAAAGTCATTCAAGACCAATCTCAAAGGGCCGATGCACGTTAAAACTGGTTAAGCTTAAAGTGCTCCCGTGGGCATAGTGTGATTCTTGAGAAAGAGTGAAAGTGTCGCCCTCGTCATTTCACCAAAGATCATATAACGAGGTCTCTCGCCAATGGCCTCTTGTTGCTTTTATAGTACGCGAAGTTAATATACTCTTACTTGATCGACATTTATTATTTGGAATTTCTTATGAATGTTCCAATCAAAATATTTTGTTCATAATAGCGCCTCTGTTCATTTCAACAAAGCATCGGATCTTAAATTCTGCGTCCTAAAAGTGGAATCATTACTAATATATATATGTGTTTATAATATACTATTTATTACAGATTTGTGACACTAATGACCTGAAGAAATTTGTTATTCTTGATATTTTAGTTAGAACAGGCATTTTTAGTTGATGGCAGATTTTTTTATGATGATTTTCACAATTTGCAAATAGCAGTAAACGATTTTTGACGAATAAAGCAAAAACCCTTTTGTAGTATTTAAAGTTGGGGAAAATTGTTAAAATATTCCAAACTCTCACGGGGCCCGGTAATTTCACCATTGAACTGAGCTTTTATTTTTTTTTAGAATTGAACGTCTATAAGTTTTTTTTTACGTTAAAAACGTCAATGTTGTTTATTGAATTAACTTTAACACCCCCTGAAAAACGTTCGGGAATAGCCCTAAATAAACGTGATAAAAATATTACCCAAAGGGCTTTAATGCCCTTTGAAATATACCCCCCATAACTATGCACCGTAGATTCCTATATATGTCCGGGAAACTTTGCAAAGAAGTATTTTTTTTTTCTGTGAGGGGAAACCCTTTCTTTTCTGTGATGGATTTCAAACCCTTTCCCTTTTTTTCGCATGTTAGGATTTGTAAATATAGATAACACTTTCTTCTCAGCCCAAATTTAATAACGATTTGTCCCGGGTTCAAGTTAAACGATTTTTAAACATCAGCACAGAATTAGTTAAATATTTTTATTCATTTCTTCATTTCCGAATGTTTTCCCGATAGGGTCGCCAACCTTCTTATAGGAGTTTTGCAAAACCCCCTTTCCCGCTTTTGAAAAATCGGGAAACCCCTATACTTGCAATTTTGGACAGTGCAAAAATAAAAAACGTACCGATCGCATCCTGGGGGAAATTTTTCATGGGAAAGATTTTTTTATCCTCTACTTTCGATAACTTTTTTTTCTAAAAATGGAGGTTTTAGAATTTTTGAGATTTTTTTCATTTATTTAATACATTTTAAGACAAAAAGGGATAAAATCAAGAAGATAAAAATAAATTATTACTACTGAAATGGGAAAAATGGTTAAAATTGGACAAAAACGGGGCCCGCTCTGTCCAAATAGTAAATGCACAAATTTTCAATTTTTATGATTTACTTTGCTCTTCCTTTTTGAAATGATCTTCTGGATAGGAAATACTTTAATTTTTAGAAAAACTAGAGGACTTTACCTTAGTTATTATATGAAATTGCTTAAAAAAACAGTGATTATATTCATAAAGATCTGTAAATTTTGTAATAAAACAGTGGTTGATAAATCTGAATGCTACAACACTTCTACTGTGTTATACAGAACATTCACAAGCATTTCATCAAATTATTTTAAAAACTTTTTTGATCAATCGCTGTTTCCGTTTGATCTTTTTTTAAAGAAAAAAACACATTTCGATTAAAACACATTTTAAAGTTTAACTTCTTATGTAAAGTATTAGCATCCACTTTTACTAAAACACTTGTAGCATGAAAACTAAAACCTCATTGAAGTGTTTACAAAAAAATAAATAAATAAAAAATTAAAGAAAAAGTAAAATTGCTACTTACAGACACGAATACGTTGTTCAACCTAGTCCACAGCAAAATTCTGTAAACGCATCGATTAATGCAGAATATAATCTTCTGGGCGCAATGCCAGCCCTCGAACATACAATATCCTTTCCTTATAATTTTTAGAGAAAATCGCTTAACACACGAAACTAAGGGGACTAAAATATTTTTTCGTGTTAAAGGACATTCAAGAACAAACATATATTGAACAAAATTAAGTTAATTGAAGTACATTTTATTTACATTGACATGTATATATGCATATTGACATGTATATATGCATGAGCACTTAATCGATTTTACTTCTCAAAACATTGGTGCGGAATTTTCTGTGGTTCTTTCCTTTATATTACACCAAACCAGAGTGGGACAATTGTGCATTCCAATTCCTTTGCATAATTCGTTGAGCTGCTTCAGTTTTAATTTAGTATCTCTTCCTAGGTATACCTTCTTAGAGTTGCCTTTTTACTATCATGTGGTTTATTTTTCTATTTTTCAATTCCTACTATTAGTTTCCAATCACCTTATATATATATCTTGTTCAACTTTTCTATCTTTAATAAAATATATTTTAAAGCGCTCAGTTGATCTGAAATTTTATATACACGATTATTTTAGATGACGATAACTTTTATAAAATTTAAAATTGATTGATCAAAACTAATTATTCAAAGCATTACAAAACAGTCAAGGGATCATTTTTGGCGGCTTATGCCCCCTTTTGGGACTTGTGTCAAAATTTTAAAAACGTTTTTGTCTATATTTGAACACGCCATTTTACCTCAAATTTTCTATACATATTGTTTTGGTAGACAATAGATAATTTTTATAATTAATTAAAATAAATTGACTGTGAAACAAATTTTTTAAAGTTACAGATCAGTCACGTTGATTCTTTTTTGGGCATGGGTCAAAATTTTAAAAGTTTTTTTCCCCTCAGTTTAAAACATTCAGTAAAAAAATTTTATAGCCCGTTTTTTTTTGTAGGGCAATACGATATTTTTTATTTTGATAATGATTATAATTTAATTGCCACTTCATTTGTGATTCTGTCTATGTATGTCATAGTTATTTTAAATTTTTAAATTTTTTTTGATAAAATCAAAAAAATTTTTCTTTGTTACCCAAGTAGAATTGATTTAAAAAATTTATTTTTTTTTCTAGTTGTTCCACATTTATTTCTTCAGAAACAACCTATTGTTGTGTAATCAAAGATTTTTCAACGTAAAAAATTTTCCAAAAATTTTAAAAATACTTTTTTTTTAGATAATATCATCATTATTTTTCCCTTTTAATAATATATTTATCACGTGATTGTATAAAATTGACTGACGTGTTTAATTTAAAAATAAAGGATATTTTCTTTTAATAAGAAATACAGATCACAAATTTTGAAAAAAATGATTTAGTCAATATAAATTAGATAAAAATAAAACTTTGTTAATTTAAATGTAAATATTGAGGTAATCTTTGTTGTGACAGAGTAATTTCAAAAACAGTTTAGGGGTTTTATGTGTTTCAAGCATATGTTTTTATTTCATTAGTTTAATGTAAATATTTCAAAGTACAACGTTGATATTTTCATCTGACATTTTAAATAAAAGCAATGGAAAAAATTCTTCTGCATACTACCCCCCATAAAAACTTATATCAGAATTCCCAACAAAATTTTTCTAATAAAATTTTCAACCCCAAATAAAAAACGTATTTGTATAGTCAATAATATAATAAAGCTTCCCAAAATTTTTAAAATTTTTAAATTTCAATGGGAACGATGTATTTACGCATTCTTTTGGGTTTTATAAAATCGCAGAAAAAATATTGTAATAGTATTCTTTTTTGGGGAATATTTGACCTTTTTTAATGTGTGCTTTTCGTAATTCTCAAAAGTACAGCTGTTTGCAAAATCTAAAGAAATTTAAAAATTAAAATTATTGTGCCTTATTCTATGTTTTTACATGCTAATTATTAATAATGAACTGGTGAAATCTAATTAATATATTATGAATCTAAATTAATTACTCAAACTTCGAAATTTATTTTGTATTGTTTTCTTTCTGTTCACACCTTTGCCTCTAATAAAATGATAAATTTACGTTAATTAATAAGCAATTAAAAAGGGCTTTCTGTTATTTAAATACTTAATTTCTTTTAAATAAACTACTCAGAAAAAAAGCAAAAATATATTTTCCTATCATTTAGTTTCATTTAGAAAATATTTTTGTCTGTATAATATTTTAAAAAAAAAAGAATCACTAGGCATCAATTTTAAATTTATCCTGAAGAAAATAAGCAAATGGGACGAGTACTAAAAAGATTTTAGTACATGTATTTTAAAAATTCTTAAATTATTTATAAATACGAATTTTACAGTAAGCAAATATTTGTTTTCAAAGAAATAACGAAATTTAAAAAAAATAATTAAGTCACCCCGACTAAATACTGAACAAGCAAAAATTCTTATTTTTAGAACACAATCAGATAATACGATTCTTCCAAATCCCAGCGTTAAAAAGCGACAACTCAGAATGTTGGAATTTTTCAACCCTAAAAATAATTCTGGAAAATGTTTCAACGTTACTAACGATTAATCTATTTTTAAAATAGAGTTTATTAACTTTGTATTTTTCTTACAATTGCTATATTTTTTATTGCTTATTATTTGATTTTTATTTAAGTTGGTTGAAAGGATATTCTTTAAGGGGGGGGGAGGAGGGTGATAGCTCTATAACTAGTTTTATTGAAAAGCATTATTTTCTTTTCTTAATGAATATAAAAATAAACAGTATTTAAATTTAAGGTCAGTTAGTAGGGTAAAAATTTTCAGATTACCGATTTTAGATTTTGATATTTTTAAAATCACCAATTCATAACCTTTACCTTGATATAAAATATTTTATATGTTATGAATAAGAAGTATGTTAAAATGACTTTTAAAAAAATAAATGCTGCTTGGTATAGATTTAATCAGGTTTTTGTAATTTCTACATCGATTTTTTCCATTCTTCTGAACTTATTGTTTTTGCTGTACATTATGTGTTTACATGACATGTTTTCTTTTTTTTTAAATCAAAATCTCACCAAATATGGTTAATTGAGCTAAATAAAGTAATTGAGGAGGTGTTTCAGAATTTGGGGACATATATATATATACAACAGTGACGTACATTGTGACGAAGCATATCTCCTTCCCCTATTTTTCAACAGATCCCGTGCCGACAGAAGCTGCGAAAATTCCAGAAGTTCCTTAATGCTGAGAAGATTTCGTAGCTGGGTGTCGAGTTTGACCTTTTGCCCATGACGGACTGTCAAAAAGGGGCACCTTGTCATTGTGTGCCCATTTTCCCAGAACTCGGAGGCGCCGTCTCGTCGGAGAACATACAGCTGTACACCCAGCCTTGGCGTCTTTCGGACTGGCGGGAGCGAGACAATGTTTGGCGCGGCAGAGGGGTGCGACATCAATAGAGGCCGAGACCGGAAGGCGGCAGCAGGGGATTTGGACTGAGGCCGACAAAGAAATGAGCGGTGGATGACGAGGGAAAGAAATGCTATAAAACGGGCGAGAGAGTCCGGAAGGGAGGAGACTGGATCTTGGAAGGGAGCGGTTCGGACGTCCCTTGAGCGATAGGAAGAGCGATAGTGAGCCCGCGAAGTACAGCGGTCTCCTGGCTTGAAAGATCGAGAAAACCGGAGAGAATACGGAGGAGACTCGAACTGATTGAGAACGAGCCCGCGAAGTACAGCGGTCTCCTGGCTGGTAAATCCAGGAACAGAAGAGAGTGCGAAAGAGACTCAAAAGTGATATTGAACTGTAATCAGAAAATACCCTTTTATTTATTATTTTGATAATTTTCATGTTGAAATAAATAGTTAGCCCAGATCTGAGAGAAGTCATTACAACATTGAGAGCAGCGAGGTTGGCTTCATTATCGCGATAAAAAATGAAATCGTCTCCAATATCCATATTTTGGGAGGATAATTTAACATTTCCCTTTAAAATGCAACATTTTGAAGTTAACTTCTTATGGCACATTAGAGAAAATTTTTGTTACGCGTTACCAGTTACGGTTACGCGATGAACGTAAGTTAAAGATGTATGAAATTTCGACTTATAACACGTTTTTACAAAAATTTATCGCGAAGTTTAACAAATAATCATATCATAACCACGAGATGTAATCTTTATATATATAAATCTTCTGTGCGTGTGTATGTGACTAAACTCCTTCTGAACAGCTGAACATATTTTGATAAAATTGTTTGTGTGGGTTCAAGTGGATTCAAAAATAGTTTATATTTACAATTCGGTCCGATTTTGGAATTAGTTAAAAAGATATTAATTAAAAACATTAAAAAACATTCAACTCAATTTTCACCTGTATCGTTGTAGCAACGTTGTTATAAAATGAGTTAAGTTGGAGTTAAAAATTGATTTTCAGCTAAACTGGAGAAACCAGGTCTTCACTGTTAAGAAAACACCGACGAATCATGATTTTCAGCGTTTTTAATTAATATTTTTTCAAATAATCTTTATATATATAATTCTTCTGTGCGTGTGTATGTGATTAAACTCCTCCTAAACAGCTGGACCGATTTTAATGACATTTTTTGTGTGGGTTCAAGTGGATTCAAGAATGGTTTCGATTCACTATTCGGTCCAATATAGATATTAGTTAAAAAGATATTAATTAAAAAATTTAAAAATGCATACTTGTTTTACCCCTTTGTGCTGTTTATTCTAATAATACGCGGCAAGAAAAAAAAGAAGAAGAGGGGAGAATTTTCCGATATTTTCGCCATTTTTAAAATTGCAATCTATTTTTCTATCAAAGTCAGGCAAAAAATAATTACAGAATCGGAAAGATTATTAATTTCCCACGCTAAAGCAGATACCCTTATTTATATAATTCTTCTGTGCGTGTGTATGTGACTGAACTCCACCTAAACAGCTGGACCGATTAGATGAATTTTTTGTGGGGTTCAAGTGGATTCGAGAATGATTTAGATTCGCTATTCGGTCCGATATCGCAATTAGTTAAAAATGCACCAACATTTGTTAAGGGAGCGCTATTGTTCATAAAAAAAAACCATGGGCAATATTTTTGAGGCCACTATTTTGAGCAGCAAATTTCAATGTGAAGTTGTAGTTCTATATCACAGATCCCAAAGATAACTTTAGACTCACGTACCCATTCAAATGTTCAGAATTTCCAATTCGCTTGGCACATTTGATATGACAAATAATATGTCACGTAGTCAAACAATGACAATTTGTGGCTTAGATTTAGAATACCCTTGCTTTTCGTACGGACAATTAGATGTTGCATGTCCAAGGTTTGGCAACCATCGCATTTGTTTGTTTATACCCTTCAAGGATTAACCAAAAACATTGTACATACCACCACAAAACAGGTCAAAATTTGTAAAAACTGAGTGATTTGTCAGGATTGTAATAATTTTCCCTTAAAAAAAATTTTCACCCCAAAAGCTCCAGATTTTTAAAAACTTATTCAAAAAAATTTGTAATTTTCGGATTTAAGACGTGTGTACAGGACAACGTCTGTCAGTACCGCTAGTTTAATATATATATTTAAACTAAAATAAATTCAGAACTCAAAGAAGTTTACAATAAAAAAAAAAAAAAAAAGAAACAACTAAACATGTATTGAAGGAGTTTGGAAAAAAAAATTTATGGTTTTATGAAAAAGGGCCAAAAGTGAAAAAAAAAAAATAAAAAAAAATTTAGAATGCCGAAATTTTGGGAGGTTTAAATTAAAATTTAATTTTTTTTTAAATTAAAAATTTGAACGAAAAAAAACCCAAATTTTCTTTCTATAAAATTAGAAAAAAACAATTACAGATTGGGAAAGAAAATTTTTTTTCCCAATTTTTAAGAAAATTTTTCTAAAAATAATGATAAAATTTTTTTTTTACGTTTTTTTTGAGTCAAAATCGATACTTTTATAAAATTATTTCAAAAGTTCCCCTTTTTCAATTTCTTTTCCTTTAATGAATTGATTTCTCCCCCAAAACTGTCCAGTTTTTTTCTTTTTTTTAAAAATCAGTCTTTTAATAAAAGAACGCCAAAACTTTTTTTTTTTTTTTTTTTTTTACTATTTTCAAAAATACTAAAATTTTTTAATAAACATTAAAAAACTTCGTTTTTATAAATTAATCTAAAAAAACCTTTTTTTTTTTGTGTGTAGGGGCAAAAAATTATATAATCTGTAAAAAGATTGAAAACATTGCTTAAAAATTACGGTTTTAAAATTTTTTTGGGGTTTTTTCGTCTATTACCCTTTTTTCAAAATTTTTTTTACAAAGAAATTATTCCTAGATTTTTGTTTAAAAAATCTTTTATTTTTTCAATCGATGTGTGAAATTGTAAAAATTAACTTAAACATTAAGCCTTAATTTTTTAATAAAAAACCGTATTTCGAAAAGCCAAGGGGGTTGGGGGAAAAAAAAACCAGTTTTACGCCCTTCAATCAAACACTGTCACCCCGTCCCTTTCCCTTTTTTTAGGGGTTTTCCAAAAAGCCGGGGGATAAATGAAAATCCCCAGGCGAGGAAAAAAATTTCGATATGAAAAATTTATTTTTAATTTCAATAATGCACTAATTAAACAAAATTACTAACTATTTTGGGATTACATAAATTTTCTACTAAAATTAAAAAAAAAAAAAATTTAATGCCCCAAAAAAAAATTTTTTTATCAATTAGTGAAATTCAAATAAAAAACACAACACAAAAAAATTTTTTTAAACCCTGTTATTTAACATCTTTTATCATCATATCGAAATTCCCAAATTTAAATTTTTTTTCCGGCCCTCCGGAAAACGGGTAAAACGTTCGTCATTAAACTTTTTTTATAGAAATTTATAAACCTTTTAAGAACAATTTATACTATCATTATTTTTAAAAAAAATTGTTCAACCGATAAAAAAGGAAAGCTATTTCAGGAACAACTGTTGATACTGCTTTTAAAATTTTTTTCAAAAATTAATGCCGTCACATTCTGAATCTGATCCCAAAAATGTAGAATTTTTTTAAATCCCTTAAAAATCATAATCATTGATGACATACGTAGGATCAGTGCTCAGTTATTATTGAAGGTTGATTCCAGATTAAAATCAAATAACTGGACATTTTCAGTCAAATTTTGGTGGATTAGACATTATTTTAATAGGTGATTTACGTCACAATTACCACCATTTCGTTATACTCCCATCTATAAGCAACCAAAACAGACCATCGTTGGACAGATTTTATGGCGAAATCAAAAATTTTATGAACTAAATGAAGTCACACGTCAAGCGAATCAACAATTTTCTTCTATACTTACAAAAATTGGAAACGGCGAACAACTTGTTAAAATAGAAATATAACTCTGATAGAGTCTCGTATTTGTATTGTGAAAGAAGCTGATTTTAGGTGTCCTCAAGATACATCATTATTCAAAACTAACTATTCTGTCAATGAGTATAATATTAAAATATTGAATGCATATGCGGCCAGAATAACATCTACTGCAAAGGATGTATATATTGGTTGTACTTAAAAAGAACAAGGAGCTTTCGTACGTCAAAAATTACATAAGATGTCATTAATTGATACAAATGGATTGCCTTGGAAAACAATTTATGTGAATAATATTATTACAAAATTACTAAAAATATTGATGTAACTGATGGATTGCCAATTGGTGCATTTGGAGAGCTAATTCATGTAAAAACAAATGACGAAAGATTAGTTAAGACATTATTGCTCGATTTTCCAGATTTACCTCAAACAGGGGGAACAGTAAGGCGTAAAAAGATCATTTCGCCTTATCTCTAGAAAATAACAGAATAACATTGACGACAAAATCGAATACTAAGATTGCTGCAGTGTTTTCGAGATTATTTAATACATTGAGTGCAAACCCTACAGTTCTTATTGCAGTTACCACAAGCCTTTGATAAAAAAAACATGTACTGAAACACCTATAAGCATAATGTAAATAGACTAATAATAATAATAATTTTTATAAATGTATACAATATTTTTTTTAGTATTATGTATTGAAAATTAAAATTTTATTTATACTTATAATTTTTCCATGCTAATTATTTTTAAATACATTTTGAAATAATAATGATAGTAAAAAATTTGTTAATTATATAAAAGCTTACTTTAAAATAAAACTTAATCATGCAATTCAATACATGTAAGCCAAAGAAGTTAACTTCTACCACGTGTTCACATCGATACACGCACACATTTTTTGGCTCCAATGAGTGTATAATATCTTGTAAATAAAAAAATGAGGAATTTAATCCCATAAATTTATATGGAACGAGAACACCACCTCCATGCTGAAGCATGGAGGTGGATGAATTCTTGCGTGGGGGTCTAAATCGGCCTCAGAATTTGGTAATTTGATATTTTTGATGATATTGATGAATCATGATATCTATTTAAATATTTTAAAGAGAAATTTTAAATTGTCCTCCTTAAATTTGGATATTATGGGATCATTTTTAACAGGATAATGACGCCAAGCCCACTGTTCTCAATGTACGCTCTATAACTGTCCCCTAATTCAGAAATACCTCCTCAATCACTTTATTTAGCCGAGTAGAACATATTTGGTGAGATTTTGATTAAAAAAAAAGAAACATGGTATATAAACACATTATGTAAAGTAAAAACAGTCAGAACAGAGGAATGGAGGAAAACCGATGTAGAAATTACAAGCTGATTAAATCTACAACAAGATGAGTAAAAGATGTTGTGGACACTAAAATATATCTTACTAAGTACTAAATTAAGAAAGAAATACAATATTTGAAGCTATGTTGAGATTTTTATCAAGTGTACGAAGATTTTGTGGCGTAATTTTTTAGTAGCCTTTTGATTTATTAATTTTTTTAAAAAAAAATCGTAAGGTATTCGTTTTTAAATCCACCTATATTTGTGTCAATTTATTAATAACATTTTTTCTTACAATTATTTTATAAAATATAAATAAAATTTTTGTATTAGTTATTAAAATAGATTTTTAAATTTACTCCCTAGAAGAGGTTACTTGGATGTCCCAAAAAATTCAATAAAA
>BMAV01022038.1:0-11698 GCA_019973955.1 Trichonephila inaurata madagascariensis
TTTTACACTGATAGAAACACTTAAAAAATGTATCGGTACTGCACATGTTTCATAATTAATTTAACAGTACTAAGTTAAGAACCAGTTTAAAAATTTCCCGTGACCCTAGGGGGATTTTTAAATTCATTCTTATGCTTGTGCTTTTTTAAACCCCTCAAGCGGTCTGCACGAAAATTCCCCTTTCAGAGATTTTTTTCGCCTTCGCAGATTCCCCAAAGTGGCTACCCCCTTTTTAAAAAAACGGCTCCCGCTTTGAGAACTCCCCCAAAGCAAAAATTGCGTTGCATTTTTGAAGCATCCAGAATGGAAGATTTTTTCAAACCGCTTAGATGGTTAATTTATCTGGAAAATTTGTTCGTTTATAATTAAAGTCTTTTGTACCTTTACTTCAAAGTAAAAATTTATTGAATTCAATACATTGTTTTATATGGAAGGGGGGGCAGGAAAATTATGATTGAAATAGGGGGTTTTTTTAAAGAAAGCGAGAAGCACGAGCGCAACCCGTGCTATCGACAGGTGGTTTTTGTCGGGAAAATTCGTGAAGTTGGAGTTGGGGCCCCTTTTCGAAACGACCTCCCCTCTTCGGGGGTTTGGGTTCAAGACTAAAATTTTTTTTCATATTCCCATGCATTGTCACCCACTTCTGAGCTATGGTTTAAATTTCAAGTCTCTAACTGATGAGGAAGTTAGTTTAAAATCAATTACAAAATTTCACCCAATCAGACAAGAAAGCGAGTTAATAAAAACATGGTAAAAATTAAGTATTTTAAATATTTTAAAAGTTTTACATTTCTTATGGCTAAATTCCTCTTCAGATCAATATTATACGGTGGTTTTTCAAAAAGTGGTCTTAAATTTTTGCGATTGGCGTAGTTTCAGAAGAAACACGATGGTTATTGATTTCTTTAATGACGGGATAGCATTTAATCCCGACGATTACTCTCCAATTTCTTTCCCTGTTAAAACATTTGGGCAGACGAACCTAAAATAAAAATAGGTGAACTTATTTTAATCAACAGAAAGGTGTGTAAATTTTAAAAACCAAATACTGCTCACCGTGGGTTTCTCAAAAAAAAAATAATGAATTTAAATTTTGTTTTAATCACAGACTTGGCCCAAAGATTTTACTTGAGGAAGCTTTGGGAATTCCGGATCGTGATCATGAAGGCTGACTTTAAACCTACAAAAAATTACAATCTTATATTCAAAATTTTTTAAATTAAGAACTTAAATGGGCTGGTCCCTCGGCTAAATGAATGAAATAGTTGTTTCGGAAAATCTTCCGGGAAACCCGGAAAAAATAGACTTCAAGGCAGACCCTTGATCAATTTCCGTTACGGAAAAATTTTGTATCATTAAAAAAATTATTCAATAATGTCTTACGAACGAGATGCTTTTTTTTCAAGGAAATATATGGATTTTGTACTTTGAAAAGTAAAAATTATAAGAAAACTGCATATTTATAAAAATTTTTGAGAACAATTTTTATATTAGTGATGTTTTCCATTTTTTTTCTTTTTTTTTTTCTCAAACTTTCAAATGTTTTATTTCAAAAAGGATATTTATTTTCAGTCTACTTTAATCATGAAATATTCCTAGAAAAACTTTTGAATTTAAAGGGTTTTTTATCATAAAGCACCTTTTTCCTTTGGTTTAAGGGAAACCCGGGGACGTTCTCGATACACAAAATAAAATTTGGCTTTTCAAAAGAACATTATTTTCAAAACAGAAAGACCCCATAAAAAAAAAAAAATTGTTCATACAATATATATTTTTTTTAAATATACTCCCAAAAAAATTATTAAATAAAAAAAATATTTTAAGAAATAAAAAGGTTAAAAAATAACCCCAAAAAAAAGGTTTTCGGATACGGGTTCTTTGGTACATGTTTTCCCCTTTTTTAAATATAACCCCAAAACATTTTGTTTTTGTTAAAAAAATTTACCCCCTATTTAAAAAAAGTTTTTTATTTTTCCCTTTGCACAAATTTTTTTAAAAAAATTTTGTTTTTTGATTTTTTCAAATTTTGTAAAATGGCATTTTTTTAAAAATTGAGCAAAAAAGAAAAAATATTAACATTTCAGAAAAAAAATTTGTAGCATTAAATACATTATCATGACACAAATACTCATACCGGTTTCTTTAAAAAATAAACAAATAGTTTTTTCTAAAATTCCAAAAAAAACTGAAAAACACATTTTGAAAAATAAAAAAACTAAATAAAAGATGCACTTCCCTAAAATTTCTACTTTAAAAATTTTCCCAGCACTGTACTCATCTTCATTGACTGTTCTAAAGCATCCTGTTTCCTTTTAATTTGCCTTTTTATTTTTTTGGTTTTGGATTTTTTAAAACAATCTCCTTCACAAATTTGACAGTCAATTTTGCGGGGCCTTACAAGTTTGCCCCGGAGTTTTTTTAATGCAATACTTCTGCCCTTGCGTACCCTTTTAATTGGCTTTTTGGGTCCATAACCCCATTTCTTTTTGCCCCAAAATGTGTTTTGGGCCCCGATTCCACCCAGTTATTAAACTTTTTTTTCTGAGTTTGGCCATGCAAAATTTTTTTAACGTTTTTTTGGTTAAGTCCTAAAAATTTTTTAATTTTTAAAAAAGAACTGCTTCGGGGAGGGAATGTTTGGGGGTGTTTTTTTCACCGATCAATGCTTTTATTGTACCCGCACCAATTTTTCTCCCCATAGGGCCAAAGCATGTTGCGGTTTTCATCTGTCGACAGTTTATGGAAATATTTTCCCCAGAGGGTTTTTGGACATATCTGCGACGATTTTCCAACATTTCATCTTATGGCTGGCCATAATATTTTTTCACAGAAGAATTTCTGCATCAGTCACCTTCCTCGTCCCGATTTGGTTTTTTGTCTGACAGCTTGGGGATTTTAAATTGTTCTTTGGGCTCTCAGTCTTGCTCCCCTCCTTTTTTGGGGGCCGATGCCCCTAGTTTTTTTAAAGGGGAAATTACCCCCGTATATGTTTTATTCTTGAACTTTTTGGAACCCTTTTGAAACTCCCTCCGGTCCCCCGCCGAACATTGAATTTGGAAAGGGCGACTGAAAATCCGCAATGTCCCTTTATCCCATTCCCATAAACCCGATAGTTTAACTGGCAATTATCACAGGTTTTGTTCGTATTTTGCATTCAAAACAATAAGATGGCACTCAAAAACAAAAATTTTTCCTTTTCGGGGAAGTTGCGTTACAACCCATTCTTGAAAAGGGGGTCCTCTTTTTTGCCAGGTCCCCTCAGAGCAATTCTATGTTCTTACTGTGTTCATTTTCAAGATAGCTTCATTAACGCTGTTCCATTGAAGAGATAAACAGTTTCCAACGCTTTAAAAAAGGCGTATACAGTCTTTCAAAAGCTGGAGGAGGAGGTAAGTTCATCATGCACAAAATATCGAGCTGCACTTTTGCCAATTCAATGCACCTCTTCCCAAACCCTCAGATTTACTTCATATCCATCTGACCGGTATTTGAAGTCTTTTAAGAATAAAGGGAAACCCCAAACTTGAAATTGCTGACCAAAGGTAGCGGGGCGATACTTTTTTTTTTCAGCAACATAAAGCAAAAAAAATCTATCACAATTCTGCATTTTCAAAATTTTTTGAAAATATCTTTAGCATATTTTAAATCAATAATGACATACCTGGGTTTCAACTGAAAAATTATCTTCAAGTCCTTAAAAAATCTTACTCTTCTCAATTTCTTTTTAATGACATAACTCGTTCACCCTCAGCATTTACTGAAGTGTTTTACAATTAAATGCTTTAACTTTCCCAAAATTTTTGTTTGAGGCATTTCAAATGTTTAAAATTTCGCAAATTTCAAAAAAAATTGAATGTAAAAAAAAAAAGTAAATTCAGTCAAAAAACGGTTCAACTCGTTTTGAACTCCCAAACACGAAAAAAAATTTTTTAAAAATTGCACACAGCTTGGGGTATAAACAAGATTGAGTTGGTAGTTTTTGTCCCTTTTCAAAACCCCAAAATAAAATAAATAAAATCGATTAAGTGATATAAAACAATCTACATAAAAATATGCTTCGGTGCTGAAAATGGGCGTGGCAGTTGGTGCGATAACGTAAACAACAGGGGGACGCTGTTCTTTTAAAACCACTACCGGATAAACTTTAAACCTAAAATGTTATACTTTTGGAATCGATTAAATATACCTTTTTTAAAATGAAAATTTAAAAACGGTTTTTGAAGGGTTAGAACGTCTCTGTTCCTTAAATTTCTACCGTATAATTTAAAATCAGAGAACCTGTTTTATAGTTTTTCCGTAAAATACGGGCGTATAACGCGCACCGGTGTATAAACGTACCTATACTTTCAAGCTAGTTTTTAATTTTTAGGTATATTGCCTTAAACCCCCTTTAAAGGAAAACATTTTAATATACATTTTTATGTTTTGAAAAAATTTATTCGGGGATTACCCCAGACTTTTGAAAAAATAGTATACTTCTAGAGCTACAACTGTTCTTGTTCATAAGGCAAGTCGTTTCTTTTAAATAAGGAGTTTTTCAATACATCTAGAAGTAAATTTTTTTTATGTCCATCCTTTTTTGTTATTTTTAAAGCTATCGTTTTTATAACCGGCGTATAACGCGCATCTTTAATTTTCGATCTTATTTTTTGCGTTCTAAGTGCGCGTTATACGCCGGATTTTACGGTATTTATCATTTTTATATTCTTAGTTCATAAAAAAGCAATTATTTTTCTGCTCTAAAAATATATTTTTACCTAAAATATTTTATTTTTAATCTGTAAGAGAAAATTTCTAACAAGAATGTATTGAACAGAAAACGAATCGAACAAGTCATACAGTTGAGTCATTTCAGAGTTAAAGCGAAAGGAAATTAAACTTTCCTAAATTAATCAGACAAAGGCTACTCTTCAACCAGATTTGTTGACAACTACTAAGACACAGGGTTCAAAGAGAATTAATTATTAATTTGAACTTTTCTACAAAATAAAATTACCTTAATATAATGATTCTCTGCACGAAGAGTAGAGCCCCTAACTCCAATTACATTAATGGTAAATATCAGTCGATAATATATTAGACATTGTAAATGAAATAAATATGAATTATATAACAGGAATTAAATAGATTTATATATAATTATTATACTCGTATTTTGCAGATAACACGTCTGAAAATCGAAATAAATGTCAAAAGCATAACATCATCTGTGAGTAGATTACTGTTATTAAAACAAGATTGAGTTCTAAAGCATTTCAGCTGTGCGTTAACTATATTGAGAAGCTTAAGAATGTAATAAAGCTTAGATACACGACTAATTACATTTCAGAAGTTACGCGTGAAGAAGCTTTTCTTTTAATGTTATAAAAACATAAAGAAAATAATTATGATACAGAAGTTAATGCACTTCAGGAAAGCAAGGATTCTTGAAGATGATTATATTGTAAATATATATAGTTAAATAAATTATTTATCACTTTATTAAGGACATATTTGTAGAAGATCATCGTCTCGGCATAGTGTGATCACATATTACTCTGTCATTCCAAGATTGGGGGCATTAATATTTTACACGAAATATCTGATTGAGGCAACTGGGTAGAATGAAAAATATTGTGTCGAGATTATAAAAAAATTATATTCTAAAAGGAGATTATACACTGTTTTATCTCAGTATGATACAAAGAGGTATATCTGTGTAAAAAGAATATCAAACCAATATATATATATATATATATATTTCTAATGGAGCTTAGGACTAGTAATTACCATTTAAGACTTAGCACATTCCCTGGAAGTCAGTATCACTTTCCACTCACCATCTATGTCAGCGGTTCTTAAACGTTCGATTTCCACGGCCCCTTTTATATCAGCCTGACATCACAGACCCCTAAAATTTTGAACTCCCCTCCCTGACTCTCAGTAGTCTCCAAAGACTACCTTTGCCATTTACATAGACTTTTTGAACGCTTTTTTTTTCTTTAAGAAAAACATTTAACTTATATGTATATACAAATATTAGTTCCAAAAATAAATAAATAATTCAGGCACAACTCGAATAGGAAATCGAGATGTGGATACAATCGTTATCATATTGTCATGCTATGTGAATTCTCTTCTTAATCTTTGCACATGTATTATATATTATTTGAAAATATTGCGTCTTGGTAAAGGTTATTTAGTTGCAAATAACACACAAAAGAACTGAATTAATATTCTTGATTGAAATACATGTTCTTGTAAATATTTCTATTGGGGACAATTTAGGGATCTAGTCTAGTGTGTCACACATATTTCAAATTTTTCACGAAGTCTTTTAGCGTCCATAAAAGGGGAAAATCTTATTATTAGATGAGAGACCTTCACTGACCCCCAGGTATTCACGGATCACAGTTTAAGAATCACTGATCTAGGTGGAATACCTATCACCGCAATGTAGTTTTGTCACCCAGTTTCCTCTCTAGAAGGGGAGGAAACCTAAGTCTCACCTGAGCTATGACGATGCAAAATAGTACTGGAATTTATTTTTTAAAATTTTGCCGACAGCATCCAATCCAAACAGGCACTCTAGGGATCTTTAATATTTGCTCTTTTTCGATTAACTATTATTTTATTTATGACGCTTAAGAAATAAACAAATATCTAAACCTGTAGAATATTTATATCGTTAAGTTTGAAAGTGAAAAAAGAACCAAAGATGTATGTGAAGTTTAACAGAAAAAGAAGATATTCTTTGATATTTTAAAAAAATGAGAATTACAGTAAGATTCCGCTTAACGCGGGGTATGCGCTCTATCAAAGTAGAGCGTAATATGAAACAGCGTTGAACGAGGTAATCTCATCACTTAAATAATGGGGTTAGGGGAAGATGGGTAAGAAATTGGCCAGGTATTTTACCATTAAATTTATTAATTATGCTTTTTATAACAATAAAGCAAAAGTTTATTTTTTACAAATATAGGAACATAATAAACGAATATACATGCATATAATAATAAATAAAATTCTAAGTCAGCATGTTTACATTTCAGATCATACATTATCTTCTGTATTTCCAATTTTTTGCCTTTTTATCAAGAAGGCATCTAATGTAATTTGTGTTTTCCTTTTGCACTCTGTGAGAAGTTGTTGGTAAGTGGAATGTGGCATCCATAACGCCCCGTCTTGCATTTGAACTCCTATCAAAATTTGCTCCTGCTTTTTCTTGCTGCTTTATTTTCGTGTTTTTTTATTATCACCCATGAGAAAATCTAAAAATCATAATATTTGTCACTATACAACGTTACTTACATAAATTTATGCTACAATAACATTAGCAAATGTTTGAAACGAAAAATCGTTTGTATGAGACCGCTGGAAAAACACAGATAAACTGCTTCGGACATCGGGAAGCCTACCCTTTAATTTGGGGGAATCCCAAAATTCAAAAAAAGAATTAAACCGAAACAGCGTTAAGCGGGATTTTAGTGTATTTTCAAATAACAGCATTTCAAAAAAAAGACAAACAATATGAAATGCTTAAAATGCGTGGGGAATTTTGGGTTAGTAAAAACATTAAGGGATATTTTGTATATATATATTATGATTTCCTTTTGTGAAAGAGAGTTCCAGTTATTTTTTAAAAATTACCCAAGCACTTTCAAAGCCCTGTTATATCTTCATTAATTTTAAAAAAGAAAAAAATTTCAGGAAAACGAAAAAAGAGTCCCCCTTTTTAAAGAAACCGTAAAAAAAAAGGTGATTTTAAAACAAACTATGTGACAATAAATCCCTTGTCTCAAATTACATTATAAATAATCTAGTACTCCATAGGATATGTGAGATAAAAACTTTACTGGGAACAAGGTTTTTTCAATTCCTACACACACAACTATTAGCTCACACCCCCTATATATTTATTTATTTATTTATCTTGTGGAATTTTCAATCATTAATAAAAATACTTTTAAAGCGCCTTGACCCTCAAATTTTTAAATACAGATTTTTTTTGATCCAATACAATAATTTCATTATAATTAAAAAAAATTAATTGATTAAAACAATTTTTTAAAAAAATTACAAATACACATTGGCATCTTTTTTTGGAGACTTTCCCAAAAACTTATGTTTGTGAAAACTTTTTTTTCCCCTTTTTTAAAGCATTCATTTAAACTGAAATTTATATATACGATTGTTTTGGATGACAATAGTACTTTAATGTAATTAATAAAAAAATTACCACTTAATTTGTGATTTGTATAGATAAAATTTTTTTATATTATTTATATTAATTGTAACTATTTAATAAAAAGTAGCTAAAAAAAAAATTTTCATTGCTGATCTAAGTAGGAATTGCTTAAATCTTTTTTTTATTTACTTGTTTTTCGGTTTTACTTTTGAACACCCAGTCTTTAAATGTCTCGGATTAGAATGAAAAAAAACCTCCTCCATCATTTTTGACCCGGGGTTCGGGAAAAGGGGAAAGGGGTTTAAACCCCCGGCCAAAAGTTATATATAAAAAGTTAAAATTTTTTTTTAAATCTCATAATAAGCCCCTTTAAAATTCAGAAAAGTTGAACATAAAAATTAAGAGGACATTGATTTAAAATTTTTTTTTAAATTTAATGATTTTCATAATTTTTTTGTTTGCCTCCTGTTGTTTGTATGAGGTAAAGCAGATTTTGAGCTCAAAATTTTTTAAAAAAACTAACCATTTAATTTTTAAAGGAAAAAAACTTATGGAAGGATTTTAAATGCTACTTCCACAAAATTGACTAATTTAAAAAAATTTGATTTACAAATACTTAAAAAATATATATACAAAGGTTTGATACGGGGTTTTTTTTAAAAATGGTTGCTATTTGACAATATTTTTTTTGTCTTTTGAAAATTCCTTAAAAAATTTTAAAAATTTTAAATTCCATTATTTTTAAAAAAATAAGCGCATTGCTTTGATTGAAATATACATACCAAATTTTGTTTCATGTACTTTTAGCAACAAGTGAAAAAAAATTTTCCCAAATATTAAGTACTATAAACAAAAACCCTTGCATTTTTTAATGAAAAAGAACTGTTATTTTTCTTTCTGGGATAAATCGTTTAACGTTTTTTATTTGACACATTGTAATTTAATAAAACAAAACGTAATGATTATCATAACTCTACGTTTTTTTAAAATAAAAGCTTACTAATTTTGTGAGTTTGTGTATATAAAAAAAAATTTACATATATATATATAAACAAGATTTGATTTTTTTACCTATTTTTGTCAATTGAATAGTACTTGTCACCTTCATTTCAAAAAGCAAAAGTTTTTTTTTTTTTTTTTAAAATTTTAAATGATTGATAAAAACAAAGATCTAAGTCTCTTAGCTAAAATACTAACCATTTTTTTATATTTATTTTTGTTACTTTTGTTTGATATTTTTGATGAACTAAAAAACAGAAGGGCGGACTTCGGAAACGATTTTGATAGTTTTTTTTATCAAATAAATACCCTTTTTTGACAATTTTCTTTTTTGTATGATAACCATAGCTCTAGCTCAAAAAGTTTTATGAAAGTATATGTAAATGTTTCTTCAAGGATTTTTTTCACCCTTTTGGGGGCCCTTTTCCAAAGTCCATTCAGTATTTTTGGATTCCATTTTCTTAAACCTCATTTTAATAAACCGAAATCACAGAAGTCAATTAGAGAAGTGAAGGTTGGTTTTACACTTATTTCATCAAATGGTGTACATTTTATTCCTGTGTTTCTGATTATTTCTTTGCTAAATAAGTGGCAGTTGACTTAGACGTCTGACTAAAGGCTTTGACCATATGAAGCGCAACTTTATCTATGTCCTTTCCATATAAGGCGGTGGAATACATCTTCAAACATTCGTTCTAAAATATTCTGCTGATAGTAGAGTAAATTAATTTCGGTTTTACTTGAGACTGTATTGATTTTCAATTTGACGTTGTTAGAAAATACTGCAACTAGCACGAATCCTTTTGGGAACTTTACTGTACATTGACGAAGTCATTTCGTACAGTTATTTCCATCAGTGTCGACCATCCGGTATAGTGGTTAGCGACGCTAACTACTGTGCCGTAGAGACTGGCTTCGAATTCCGGAGAAGACATGGATGTTTGTAAATGTCTAATGCCTTCGCCGTATGGGGGTACTCTAAATAGCCGTAGAGTCGCAAGTCCTCTCGTGAGGTTAGGGGAAGGGGAAGAGAGGTGGGAGGCCTCTGACCACCCCCCCACCTCTAAATTGGGGTGGAACCGAATTGTTCTGTCAACGGTATGGTGCTCAAAGCTAAGGCTAACGACAGGCGTCACTTAGCCCTTTGCCATGATGAATTTCGTGGGCCTCTATCTGGCCTTGGCCGATCAGGCGGCATTAGTAACAACAACAACATTTCCATCAGTTGAGGAATATAAATTACAGTCACTTAAATAGACCCAAACCGCATTAAGTGTTACTACAAATTTGCATTTATCAGCAGCTAAGTGTTTTTTATATATTTTTCTGCAATTTGCTTTTCTTTCAGCAATATGTTTTAAAAAAGAAGATTTAGGGCCGTGGGTAGACTAGTGGTTAGAGCATCGGACTCCAGACCGGAAGGCCTGGGTTCGATGCCCGATGCCAAAATACCCTCCGACACGGAGTAAGTGCTCGTTAAATCAGTGGATCCGTAAGTCTTGTAGGCTGAATCACGATTGCAGGAAACTGGAAATATTTCTCTCCCCTTCAGTTCCATGTCTAAATTGTGGAGGTGGAGATAAGTGGTATCACCATCTATCGTTCCTTCGGGGAATTTCGCCGAGCTGATTCGTACTGTCACCTGTATGGTGCTCAAGGACAAGGCCAACGACAGGCGTACTTCTAGCCCCTTGCCACGATGAATTTCGTGGGCCTCGTTCTGACTACATCAGACGGGTGGCATTAGCCACAACAACAACAAAAAAAAGAAGACGAACATTAAGTTTAAATATCTTTTTAAACTTAAATCTCTATGAAGGATTTTAATTACAGTGCCGGAAGAAGTTCATAGTTTCGAAGTAATGAATCTTTGAGTCAACGGATTTTTTTGGATCAGATACTTCTATTTCTTGATAGTTGCCTGCGTTTGAAAAATCTTAAGATGAAGTTTCACGATCATTTTTCATTTTCTTTCAGGTGGACGCCTTTTTCCTGTCATACTTAGTATGTTATACGTACCTATTATTGAAAAATAATAACCGAGGTTTTTAAACCGGTTTATAATTTGTTGATATGAATATATATATATATATATATATATATATATTATATCCTCAGAAAGTGCAGTTACGTAACCCCTTCGAGTCATCTATTTATTTTTGGAGCCCTTGTTTAAAAAAATAAAAACCTTTTTTTCATTCCAATTTAAAGAAAACATCAGGCGAGTATTCTGAAGTTGCCAAAGTTTTATCTCAAAATTCAAACGAGAAAATGAATTACAAAACCATTTCCATAAAGTACGAACAATCCTTTTGTACTCTAGATGGAGGGAATTAAATATATTTTAGTTAATATTGCCAAATGTTTTGTGATTTAAATATAAATCCCAAAGAAAAATGTTCAATCATGTTTGTTCTATCAAAATATAATTTATTCTCTAGACTAATGTTTCTCAAACTGGGGGCGTGATAATCCTACGAGGAGTGGGCGAGCATATTGAAAAGTCAAAACAAAAGAAAAAAAATCATTAAT
>BMAV01022039.1:0-10282 GCA_019973955.1 Trichonephila inaurata madagascariensis
TTTAAAATTTAAAATATTTGGGGGCTTAGATTCAAGCAGTAATAATTAGAATGAAAATATTAAAAAACAGAGAAATGCAGCTGTCACCCTGGAGCCAAAATGTAAACAATATTTAAATGACCTTTTCTGCTCTTTTTATTTTCTTAATAACTTCTGTGCTATTGGGAATATCTACATGCGGTTTCTTTTAAGACACTCAGAAAAGTTTGCTGTATAAAATAAAATAATACTAAAAATCGATTTTCCGGAAATTTTAAAAGGCCGGAATTTTGAGGCCTCCACTATTGAGACAATGTAAATAATTTTAGGTTCATAACATAAGGACAAAAACAAACCGTTATAACTACAAGGGTATTCCGTTAACAAATAACAAATGAAATCTGTTAGAAATATTTGTTTATACATATAGTTATACATATTTTTTTTTATAAAAAATCATACTTCTAGTGTAAATGGTTAAATATATCAAAAATGTGTTTTTTCATTACTTTTGTTTTAAACCAGATTGAGCCACAGGAACGTGAGACTGTGTACAGCTCATTTTTTTTTAATAAAAAAATAATACCTTAAGTGTAAATGGTTAAAGATATTAGAATTGTGTGCTTTCTCTTTTCAACCACACTGAACCACAGCAACATGTGGCAGGATATAGCTAGTTATTACAAACTTAAATCTTAAAAAGCTATCAAAAACAAAATAAGGTTTAATATTTTTGATAAAAAAACCATAAACAGTTCCAAACAAACACAAAATATACATCAGAAAATCTTAATTTAGCTATTTGTATTTCAGAGTAACACATCAAATTAAATTTTGAAATCCCACCAAATAGATCCTTTTTATTCAGTCTGATATATAACAACACTAACTCTTAGAAATCTTAACAACTATTTGGCAGAAAAATCCATATCCAAGTGCAGAAAAGTAGTATAGTATTATTTTATTCAAACGGGTATAGAACAATTTCCCATTTTTTTAATGGCATTTGACAATGTCTTCTGCTTTGAGGTAAATGATGGACAGAAAAAAAATGTAACGTCCAAATAATAAGAATTATATAACAATTTAATTTATAAACATAAATTGACAGAAAATTTTATATCAGTACGCTACTCGTTTTTGGCACGATTTTAAAATCACGCGAAGTAGATCTTTGGCAGCATCTAATGTTATCACTTAAACTTTAAGAAATTTTAACTATTTCCTGGAGAAAATAATAGCATACTGAAGTCAAATTAGTACTTAATATTTAAAAATTATCTAAGGCATATAATCCAAGCTTGGAAATACAGTAACCCAATTCTTTTTTTTTACACAATTTTGAAATGACTCGTTTCATAAATATATACTTTTGTTACACAAACTTTTTTTCTAGCACGAATTCCTCTTTTTTTCCCATTATAATTTTAATCAGAAGATGGTCAGTTTATGCCCACATATATGTAAGTGACTTGATCCACTTCATGGCTTTTTTACTTTATATTTTAGAGTTTTAGAGAATACCTGATTTTTATAACCATTTTTTCCTTTATTTTGTTGTACTCAATGGCATTTCGTTCTTCAGTATAATTGCATTTTGTAGTGTTCAGTTTATAGGATGCAATAAATAATTTCAATAAATTTCTAAAAGTTAATGTTCAAGTTAAATTTTTTTTTTTAATTCAATGGTGAAATTTCCAGTATTATCATTGAAAAAGCACCACATAATGCAAATTTTTCAATGTAAATGCATGGAAAAAAGAAATTTGACTGTTGTGGAAGCATGGAGAAAGTTAACAATTATGGATTACTTTTACACATGCTTCTTTCGCTATTAAACAGTTGTGCTAATTGATTTTGAATGCTCGTTGGAGAAAGATTTTCCCAGCATTCATCAAAGTGGAACTTTCGTAGTACAAAAATCAAATGTGTGGTCTGAAATTATAACTCTATCAAATGAAACTGGTAGTGAAGGTTTTAATTACATATAAAACATTAATTTTAATTGTTTCTGTAATAAAAAGGATTTGTTTTTGTTTTATAAATATGTAACATGGATTTCATTATTACATTTTTTACACGGTTTTCTAAGGAACAAATCTACCGTGCCAAAAAAAAAAAACAGTTGGGGATACTAGCATTAATTGATGTAAAAGGATTTGAGCTGACTTTATCAATTTGAAGGCGTAATTAAAAAAATTATTGCAATCTTCGCTTACTAAACAGGCAAATCAATTTAGCATACATTTACCTGAAAAAATCGTTTATAATATGTAAGCAAAACCGTAAACATTGGGCAACGAAAGCCTATCAAAATGTTACAACGAACTTAAATCTTAAAAAGCTATTGAAAACAAAGTAAGGTCCAACATTTTGATTTTTTTTATTATTATTATTATTATTATTGAGAACATTTATAACCCTGTGCACACCACAAAGTATCACACAGGAGCTTACATAGAAGTAAGCGTGAGGCACACATCACAAAGAAGAGAAGGATTACAACACAAACATCCTTGTCTTACCCGGGATTCGAACTGAGACCCTACAACACCGCAGTCAGTGTCACTAACCTTTATACTGGATGGGTGATTAATATTTTGATTAAATCACCATAAACAGTTCCAACCAAATCCAAAATGCAGGTCAGAAAATCTTAACTTTGCCATTTGTATTTCAATAGTAACATCAAATGAAATTTAAAAAATTGTCTAAAACATAGAAAAAAAACATACTTATAAAATTCCATTAGTGAATTTTGCCAAATTAAGACATAGTCAAGTGCAGAAAAATATTGTGTTCCAACATGCACAGAATGATTTCTTATTGAATGCATATCGCAGCGTTTGGTGACGTCTTTTGATTTGAGGTAAATGTTCGACAGGGATTTAATTTAGGAATATTGAAGAAATATAAAATAGCCAGAAATTTTACTCGGTAAGTTACTCACTTGTGGTGTGATTTCGAAATCACACGCTAAATAGATCTTTTACGGCCTGTCTTATGTTATCATCATAACTTTTAGAAATTTTCACTATTTAGCAGACAAATCTCTAGCCTACAGAAGTTAAATATAATTATAATATTTGCTTAATAAAGAGATAAATAATTTTAGCTTAAAATTACAGAAAAAATACGTCGTAATGTGTAAGCAAAATCGTAAATATTGCGCAATATTATCAGAATGTTGCCAAAACTACAAAACAAATTTTGAGTTGTTTTAAGAATAATCATTAAAAAAAGGATTTATTCAAAAAATAATCCTAATTAAGTATCAAAAAACACAGAAAAATTGGATAAATATTCCGATAAGCATAACTATAGTAAAAATATGTAATAACCTTGAAAAACTACGTGTGAAGCATAAATTTCCGCACTTAGTGACAGACATGACAACATATGTCATAACACCAGAAAATTACTTAAAAATTAAATTTTAAAAAATTTAGAATGAATTATACAAATTAATAAGTACATGAAAACCTGTCCGGATTCAAATGCAACGTTATGTCAAAATTTCATAGGAAATAATCCAGTAGTTTCGGAAATTAGCGGCTTTAAACAAACACATTACATTTTTATTTATATAGATATTAAAAGTAATTTTTTATGGTAGTATCCCTATTAATTTCAGTCTTATTTTAATTGGATTTTTTCATTTCATTTGCGTTGTCTAGATTGCAGCTTTTGTCTTCTGTGGTTTATTCAAACATGGATATTTTGAACACTATTGGGAACTAGGATCTTTTTTTGAAGAATGTTAAGGCTTTGCTTTCAATTTTTATGGACAAAAAGGATTGCCAAATTCACACTTTCCGTCTACTTTGTTTTCTAATATATATATATTTAAGTCTCATTTATTAAAATTGCCCTTATTTTGGCTGTTGTAAAATGTGGCAGTGAAATGGAAATAGTTTACAGACAGATTAAGAAATTTGATAGCCGTATGTTTTATTGCAGTTCTTATGATGCAAATGCATGGCCACTCTCGTAAATCTATTAGAAGTCATTCTTTTTTCACTAACAGTAAATTGCAATTTTCCACTTTACATCAATTTTGTTTTTCATTAAGGCATTTTGAAACATTCCTTGTTCGATAATATTCATTAACAAAGGAATTTTGGGATATAGAAACAATACATTCGAGGAATTGGATTCATTACATTTCATCATCGGTCTTTTTACATCGTGATAGTAACTTCCTTTTTCCAGTTAGAGATTTCTAATTTTTAACGTTTATTTATTTTATTTTTTCTATTTCTTTAAATCTCTGTACTCATATTTTTCCAATTAGTTTTCCACAAAATAAAGCACATATTTGCTTTTCAAATTAATGCTATTCTTTTTTCATCAGGAATGAGCCGTTCTTTTAAATCGGGTGTCAAACCTGGGGGCCACATGTGGCCTGGCCAATATATCAGATCATAAATATATTATAAAATAAACTTTTGCAGAATAAAAATAATATAAATAGAATTGATAAAAAAAAATTTTCAATTATACTTTTTTTTGCTATTATTAAATTAATGTGTACTTTTATTTTGATTATATTAATTTTTTCAACATTAAAAACATTGCCGCCCTCAACTTAATATGAAATAAAATTGCGGCCCATAATATCATACGAGTTTGACATGCCTGTTTTAAATTATTTTCATGTTGAGTTCTTATTGCAAAGCTGTCATCTTAGATTGAAAACTACTGGGTGCCAAAATATTTTTTGGTATGATTTCAAAACCGTGCCAATTAGACATTGGGTGTATAGCGTACTTAATTGTTAAGCATGTATTGTCATTTGGTTCTTAAATGTAAGAAACATAAAATTGCTCAAAAGTTGTAGTGAAGTATATGGAGAAAATACTGTGATTGGTGAAATAGTAAGAAAATATGTTGGGGTATATTTAAAAATGACCCATAGTAATTCTTTGGAAGCTTCAATCAAAGTTACATATTCTGTCTCCATAGTTGATAAACTTACACATTTATGCTCATAAGTTCTCCAGAATATTTCTAAAGAATCAATGAGTAAAATAATTCCACCTATATTGAAGTTCTGTGATCCTTATTGGCAGTAAAATCTGAATCAACTGTAACATTTGGCATTCATATTGTTTGTGTTAATTTAAAGTGCTTTGTGTTTTCAATATATCTTAGCTATTCCAATGAGCAAAACTTGATTTTTCTTGAAATTGGGAAAGTATGTTTACTGTATGGTCTAGTACAATATATATATATATATATATATGTTAAGAAAGGTAAACAGAAAAGTATATTTCTATGTGGTAAACTTTTCATTTCAGTGATTTGTTCTGAATTAAGGTCTATTTTAGATAGCATAACTCCCTTAACTAATGGTATTGTTAAAATAGGGAATTTATACTTTCTATTATAAGGTTTCACACTTTATTTATGTAGTCGGTATGATGGATAAACAATTTTTCATCAACTTCTTCAAAATATTAAAGTTGCATCAATTTTTATTTTCTTAAAATTTAACTCTTCTAAACTGGTATGAATTTTTTAAAAAAAACTGCTACTTTGATGTACTACTTGACCGTAAATGGCTTTATTTAGCAAGCAGACATGATTTGGTTTTTCATGGTTCATAAAGCCCTCAGATTGTTGCATTAAAATTCTTTCACCCAAATTATCACACAGGTAGGGACATTTAACATCCAACTGACAATGAGACCACCTAAACCAACAGATAAGAATGGCAAAAAACATTCTAATTATTGAAAAGTTCTGCTTAAAACCTCATTGTATGTTTCACCCTTACATTGTCGGTACCCTTGAGCAACAAGATTAGCTTTACATTTAAAATTTTGCCTTTTCCATTTCTTTTTAATTGTGTAAACCCACATATTTTCAGTCACCTTTTCTTTTTCAGGCTTTGGGATTAATTCCTAAACATTTCTTTCCGATATAATGTCAGTTTCCTCTTTCATAGCAATGAACCATTTCTTTTTCAGGAGATACAGAAGCTTCCTTAAAATTTCAAGGTATTATGACTTCAACTTGATGTCCACAATTGGATGATTATACTCACTGGTACTTCTTTCACCTTTGGGTACAGAACCAGAATGTTTGCTTTCCCGCTAAAAATTTATCAAATTTTATATTGTAGACTTTACAATAGTTCTAAACATCGTGATTTGATCTTAATCTGAAGGACTTTCCTTCAAAACCATAATAAATATCAACTCTTGTACCATTGAGTCTGGAATTGCTTTCCTACTCCAGGTTAAATTTTCACGTGAGATATCCTCTCCTATACTAATTTCTGTCCCAGATTCATCTTCATCTGATTCACGTTCTTCAGTGATTAAAGGAGTATGTTTATACTTTTGTTACTTAGGCCCAGGAGACAGCTTCTACATTAAACAAAACATCACTGAACTCTCTATAACTTTCATTTCTTCAAGAATCCAAATTTGATAATCTTTTGTCTGCATTGCATACCCGACTATAATACCCTTTTTTGCTCTTGTATTAAGGTTATTCTTCAACTGTTTGGGAAGACCCACATAAGCTGTGATGGGGCTTTATTACGATTTCTATTAATAAACCTCATGGGAAACCTTTGGGAAGTGTATGTATTGGAGCTTTTGTATTTGCGTGGGGTTCCCATAGTGCTGATGGTGAGTTCTAAGGAGGAGGTCTAATAGTGCTAGTGAAGTTATATAAAATAGTTCTATGTGAAGATTATCCATTTGCCGGATTAAGAATTAGATTGACGATATAAGGACTGTAGCTGTTCGTTGTGGAATAGCAGTAAGATAATTTAGAATAAGCTTTAAGACTGGAATGGATTCTAGTAAGTTAGGAAATCATCTATAAATATAGATTCGGTGGTTTATTGCACTATTTGTTAGAATTACAGTTTAAGTCTCATCACTCCTGATCATAAGCCTCCTAGACTAGTGTTGTTTGGTTTAATATAATTTAAGATCATAATAAACTAATTTTATTATGGAAGAGTTTGGTGGTCAATCTTTTATTCCCTCAAATTATGGTCGCGAAGATGATGAAGAGATGGTACCCCCAATCCTCGGGGTATCACAAAGCTCCTACAACCGAAAGTTTTTTAATATTTAACAGAAGGTTTTAGCTACAATACAATTCAAAAGGGTTTTTGACTGGTTCTTATGACCAATAAACTCTATAAATAGGTAAAGCATAGCAAAACCTCTGACCAGAACTTATTACTTAGACCACTACTCCTTGATATGGCTCTTACTGCATCTAAAGCAGTATAATTAAAATGTTCACTTGCCTTATTCATTTCAGGTGAATATATGTTGGTCCTCTCCATCTGAACTCCCTGAGATTCCAGAAATTTACAAAATTCTTTATTATGAATCAACTCAAGTTTATTGTCAATCCTGATGCTCGCTATCTTAGTATTTAAAAATCTTTCTGCTCATTTTTGATATTGGATAAAGCAATTGAAAACATCCTACTAAAGGGGTAAACAGTTACTTTTCTCTAATAATCATCACTTATTGTGCAAAAATAATTACCATCATGAGATGTTGTGGGAATGGAACAGACGTCCATACACAATAACTCAAGGGGTTTCTTTTATTCGATTTTTGAAATTGGTTTAAACATCTTTCATTTATGTTTAGCAATTTTGCAATCCTCATAGTCCACATTAGCGGATTTTAACTTTGGTATTCTTCTAATACTTTCATTCTGATTAGACCTTGAAATATAATGGCTGTTGATATAATAAATCTATTTTGCCAAATTTTTAATTTTTTCTCTTCTGAAGTGGTCAAATTAGATTTTTCAATGCCTATATTGTTTGGAAATTTAGATCTAAAATAATAAACCTATTGAAAATCTCAATTTTTCCTTTACCTCACACAAAAGTATCCTCATTTTTATCCCTGACATTAAATTCCTTCATAGGAGAATACATGACATTATGAAAAGAATTTTTCCCTTTTTAACATTAAAAGTAAGTTTTAAAATTTTCCCTCCCCCTTGGGGCCTGTTATAGAAAATGGTTTTGAATTTTGGGTTCATGAAAAAGAAAAATTTTTTTTTTGTTATAAAAATGAGTTGAAGCTGCAATATCAAATAATAAAATAGCTGTTATAATCTTCCTTTTGTTGTTGTATGGGAGTTAGTATTGAAAAATTGTGAGAAAATTTGTGTTTGTGATCTGAAATATTAAAAAAATAATAAAAGTGCAATTATTGCAATTGTTTGGTAAAAAACATTATACTTGACACTTGCATTTATCTTTAGTTTAATGTTTTATCATTCTAAAACAACCTTTTATTTTTTTTATGCCCAAAAAAATTGCATTTTTTTCATATTAAATCTGAAGTAATTAGTAGGGAATAAACTTGACATTTAATTAAAAGTAGATTTTAATTGTTTTTTCTTGTTACAGGTATACTGGTTATCCTCAAAGTTATGGTTATTACAATTATGTAAGTAATGTTCAATGTGGCGAGGAGGTTTTCTCTTGCTGTACTTTGCAAAGATGTTCCTAACTTAATAAAACAATATTTTAGTTTCTTGGCTTAATTTCTCATATTGACTTGATTTAATTATTAGCCAAAGTCCATTATATTAATTTTAAATTTTTGCTATATTTTACAGAATTTTGGTTATCTAATGAACAATCCTCCATACTATATTAATCCAATAACACCTTCTACTCCATTGACTTCATCGCTGCCTTCTGTTCCACCATCTGAAGAAAAGCTTGCTACTACTAAAGAAGTACATTCAGAGAATATTTCTGTTTCTTCCCTGATACAACCTCCTCCACCACCACCACCACCACCTGCTACGCCTCCTGCAACAGAAGCATCCTACTTCACAAATATTACTTCTCGTAAGTTATTTGATTTGGTACAAGAAAACAAATTTATTTGTGTATTAAAGTATGTTGATATATTGGCAATATCTAGATATCTGACAGTTTGCATGCATCTTTTTTAAACACATTTTAAGCTTCCTTATGATCACAATTTAAATTTAGTTTTGTAAAAGTGAAACCTGAAAAAAAAATCAGTATTTAAAAAAAAAGGTTCATTTTCTTACTCTTTATATTAAATATAAAAAATTTAATTTGCAAATTCCATTGCTTTGTGAACTAGCATTTTGTTTTATTTATTTTTAAATTAAAATTGGCAACTTAAGAGGAAACATATGCTATTTATAGCTGGCATTTAAGATTGTAATAAATGCATCTTTTCTGCCATTTGTTGTAACCCAACTTTATTTGTTAAAAAAAATGAAATTTAATTGACATGTATTAATTAATTAATCTTATAACAGAAATTTTCCTTGTAATTTAAAAACAAACAAAAAAATAATAAATGAACTACTTACATCTTGTTCATCTAATCTTAAATATTTCCCTCCCCTTTTAGAAGCTCCTAATAGTGGTGGTATCAAATTTAATCTACCAAAAAAGAAGAATACAAAGACAATTTATCAGACAACAAGAGCATATCTTCAAGAGAGGATGAATAATTTTAGAAGTAACATCTTAACTCCTCAAAAAGAAACAAATGTAGTCAATCAAGGAAATCAAAATGTTGCGGCACAAAAATCGTAAGATTAGAATTTTATATATGTAATTTACTTAAAAAAATTTTATAATGTATCTACATCATATGAAAATTGTTAAATTAAGGAAGTTTTTGTATTTAATAAAATATAATTAAAGTTATATGCTTGTTTTAAAGATTTTGAAATTCGTGTAATTTTAAGAAAAATCTCTTAAGCTGTTTAGCTGTAATATTGGTTTTTCAGATTTCATCCTAAGTCTGAAAAATGGTTGAACATTAAAGAATCCTAAATGGGAGGGAAAAGCATGCTGTTATATAGAAATACAGTTTTGTTTAAATAAGTATAAGAACAGTTAAAACACACATTTTCTGGACAATTATGTGTGACATCAAAGACATAAGTAAATCCAAATGATACTGTGCAATTTTTTTATATTGTATGGTTAGAAAATTTAAGAATGAAGAATTGTTATATAATTTAGATTGAAAATTTAAGTTAAATAGTATTTATTTTTCAAAATTAATATATTATTGCATTTGTCTTACCTTATGATTCATATTTTTTAAATCCAGTTAAAAATAAATTTAGGAAATATATAAATCAATTAAAGTTTAGGATATGAAAAATGAGTGCCAAATAACCAGTTTTTAATGCTGTTTTGGTCTTAAATGAAGTAGTGTTTAGTATTGTAAAAAATGAAATACTTATTTCTCTCTACATTCATTTACATGTTACCTATCTAGCAAAATCATCAAAGAATAAA